>JADRCO010001466.1:0-19093 GCA_021464525.1 Rhizophagus sp. LPA8_4_AMF | reverse complement strand
GGCCAGAATTTAAATTTATTTAACTCATTATAAACTAACTTTTTATATTTTTTTTTAGGTTAAGCTATTTATCTAAGGGTTACATTACTTGTAATCGCGCTGATACTATGAACTTGGACAAAGTTATCACTAACATAATAGATTCGATTTTTTTTCGATAATCGATTGAAAATCGATTCTTTACGATTTTCGATAGATTCGATTTTAGTAGAATCGATTCCAATCCCTAGTTTATTTTTATATTAATAAATACATTCACATTATTCTTTTACATTACTAATTTTAACAGTTACATGTAATATGAATATTTAATTTGGCAATGCAGTTATTTAGATACATACAATAGAAATTAACATAGTATACACTGCATATATTAATCAGTAGATTATTTATATTTTAATGTCATGAAAATAGTAATTTATATGATATACTGTCCTTCAAACTCCAAAGTCTTTTTTTTATCATATAATCAATGTTTTTAGAAACACAAATTCATTTTGTAATAATCCAGTAGCAAACTTTCATGAAATAATTTTTAATGTCTCAAATGGATTCATTTTGTTCAAATTATGCTTGGACATATTAAATTAAGTATATTAAATCAGATATTAGTAATAAATTAAGTGAAATACCCTGAAAAGGAAATAAGCATACAGAAGCTAATATATTTATTTTGGTAGTAATTTAAAGTTATAAATATGAAACAAGTTTTCCTTTCCCTCGATACTCTGACCTTATATTGGGACAATTTTTAAGGAATGCCCAAAGTATTTACATACCCTACAACTTACTTTATATGGATGATATGAAATAAGTCAGTTATTGCTCGTTTTTGATATTTTAACGTTTCTTGAAGAATATAGTGTTTTTGGTGTTGGTGTTCTTTCTTCACTAATATCTGTATAATATTATTGTTTAATTTGGTCCTAACTTCGCTTTCTTTGTCAATTTCATAGTTATCTATTTGTGTGTTGTCTTTCTCTAGTCTATCATTGTTATTATTATGGATTTTGACATTTAATACTTATTATTAGGAAAAAAGAGATTTCTAGACAAGAATTTTTTTTATTATTGAAACTAGCAGATTGGCAATTAAATCATGTAAATATAATGGAGGGATTTGTTTTTCATAAAACATAATGAAAATATTTAAATGTATTTGGTGAAACCATATAGTTCACAAAACCATTAATAAATCTTCCATCTAATCATTTTGATTTGATTTGACATAATACAGGCACTGATGATAGAATTTTTTTTCTAAAAAAAAATTCTAGAAAAGTGTGAAAAGAAAGGGTTTAAATATAATATAATTTTTGAAAAATCATTCAAAAAAAAACTCTTGTAATTGTTTGATCATTTTTAGTTTGATTTCTGATGAAAATAGATATCAGACAATTATATATTTAATAGGAATATCTACGTAAGTTCTTGGAGTACTATTCAAATTTCTTGTTCTATTAAATGTTGAATGATAAAGAGAAGTCCATGTATAGATTGTTCTAAAATACATTCTCTGTTGTTGAATTGTAGAATATTTTGTGAGAACACTAGATCCAGTCCATATGCAGGATTTCCAAACTCTCAGAAAGCCAATAGTTTTCTCTTTCCTTTATTTAGCAGTTTCTACTATTTTAAATGACTTCATCTCTGCAGTTGTAAGAAATTCATGGGTTTATACATACTTACTACTTGGAATTTCTCCCTTTGTTTCCTTTTACAATGGCCAACAAAAATTTTCTGGGTTTCAAGCAATGTGATGGGATTAGTATTAGGTAATTTGTTATTCCAATCATATGGATTTTGGTTGAGAAGATTAAAGCTTCTTTCCAGGTATTAGGAACCATTTGTAATTTTAAGCAAATGTTGTATATTGATAATTTCAGGTTTTATAATAAACATTAAATATAACTTTACAAGATAATAATGTGAGTTGTTCAGTTGTAAAGTCTATTATTTTTCTGATATATACTATATTGAATGATGTATGGACACACTCTATATTGGTTTTCCTTAAAGCAAGTGGAAATTTATATATTACTGATAAGTGAATACATGAAGTGTTTTTTTACTCAAAATCCTTAAGAAATATCTTGTATTTTCTTTAAACCCAATTTATTATAGTTGCCAAAAAGGTATTAATACCTTCTATTTGTAGGTTTCCAGAGCAATTTTTTTGCATAAGGAAATTATCAGACATGGCATCATTGGTTCTTCTGTTATCTATATCGATATAAAATGATAACAAAAAATAGAAAGTTGATAAACATTCTGAATTTAAATCATATTGAGGCCTATTTTGATCAAAGCTGTATTATGGCCAATAAAAAATGATTCTTTACGCAAATTTTTTCATGAATTAGAATTTTTAATTAATAATGTCTGCATATTTAACTATTCTATTTCTTTAACTAAGAATATTGTCATAAATTTTCATCTTCTTTTAATGCCCAACTTCCTCCATTTTCCCATCTCCATCACTACTAATTTATGCATGAATACCAAGCACAAATACACAATTTGTACTAAGATATATATAAATACTCTTCAAGAATTAATCATTAATCAGCATCCATGAAGATTGCTTCTGTAATTTCTAATATTTTTATTATCAGCTTTATTATTTTCATTTTTCCTTCTTTAATGGATTTATATTATTAATACTTTTAACAGACTTTTATTGACTTTTAAAAGTCTTGTTAATGTCTAATTTTTATCATCCAAAAGTCTATATATTTTAAAATGTATATTTAACAAACAATTTAAAGAACTTTAAAGCAATAAATATTATTTTCAAAAAGTTTTCCAAATTTTTCAATAATATTGTTGAATCTCTATCTTCACTTTACTGTTAGGATCAATTCTATTATATCAATAAGAGCTAGTTAAATGACTTATAATATATTCAATTTTAACCTCTTAATATATTGAAAAAAAGTTACACCTTTTCATTAATTATAAGTGATTCAAGTTTTTTATCTCAGAAAAGGATAATCAAACTCAATTTTTATAACTAAATTCATTTTTATATTATTATTTGAGCATTTATATATAATGTTATAACCATAGGTCAATTAGTGAAATATCAAGTTTATTGATTGTAAATCTATTTTTTGTAAAGCATTCAATTTTAATTTTGAAAAATTTGAAAAAAAGGGTAGAATAATAGAAGAAATATGTAAATAGTGTTTAATTTACAATTAAACATATTGGTTATTATTCTACTGTTAGCAATTAAGTTATCTATAAGTTAATAATTTATTTTAGGTCAAAAAAATTCATATTGCAACCATCTACCCTGCATCCTTTAGGAAACTTGGAAATTTGTAATCATTTAAGTGCTAAATGGTATATTACTATTATGAAAGGTCTCAAGCCTAAATAATGTTGGAAATGGTTTACTGCCCAAATAACTGCTAGACAAAGGGTCACTTGCATTTCAATAATTTGTGCAGGCCATAATTCATAATCAAATGTATGGACACATTAGATAACCAAGAATTTGATCAGAATCTGAACTTTCAAATTGAACAAGTCCATACTGTATTAAGTAATGCACTTTTTTGTTTTTTCCATCTTTGCCTTGTGTACATTTTAAATATGCTTCTTTTTTGCATTTTATGCAAAATGGATTTTCAGAAAATCCTTGACCCCCGATTATACCCTTAAATATAGTTTTGGTAATTGAATCCATTACTTTATAGATCTCAAATAATCAGTTTTACTTAGTTATTCTGTATAAAGACCTATAAGAATTGATTATACATCATTTATTAGGTCAATAAAATTGACTTTATTCAATTCTCTACCATTAAGTGTCTCTTCCAAATCCTTAAATGCATGTACATGCCCTTTCATATTAGCAATACAATAAGCATCTTCATTATTTGACTATTATTAAAAATAGGGATACCATCAATTTTTGGAGATTGTAATAATGTAATTGAAAGAAAAATTCTATTTTGTTGTGAATTAGCAAGGAAATTATGGATAAGCATGCTAATGGTCTTATGTAACAGCTTTTTGACAAATAATATTGCTTAATGATTCGTAATGTTCTTCCATGTTACAATAAATGGGTTATTTAATTCAAGTATACCAAGTGTAGAGATGCAATTGTAAAAATGAATGCCTTTTATTCCTTCTAATATCAAATTTATCTATTGCTGTTTGAAGACCACCCAGAATAATAATTATGTTCAGATCAGAGAACTTTTGATTATAATGTTTGGCAATTCTATGTAATACCTCTGCTGGTATTACACTATATTGATTCCCATATTTCATCATGTTGCTTCAACAATTGGAAAAGCAACTGATCACTAATTGCATAAGAGCTATCAGTTTCTATCATTCACAACATAGTTTAATACTAGAGCAGACTCTAAGTAATCTTGTCAGTATCATTTGTACATTCAATTAGCAATTTTGGCAATTCTTGTATAGTGTGAGATCTTCTCTCTCCAGCTCCTGTGAAAATGAAGTAGCTTGATAATATTAAAAAACTTCTCAAGACATTGAGGAACTATATTGCAATATATGAATTTTTTATAATGCTCTGTTGAATATTTCTTAATATATTGTTGACCTAATTTATGTTTTTAATGAAAAAGTTTATCCTAATAATATTATTATTTCAACAATTTTTCTTATAAATAATATTTAATAATATTTATTAAAATTAATATAATTGTGAAATATATGAAAATTTGTCCTAATTTGGTTTGATTTACTGTCACATTTATATTTCAGTTTTTTATGAACTTTAGGATTTTGCAAAAAGTTTGTTGATCTTCTTATAAAACTTCACATCTTCTTTGAAAAGCCTCTTGTATTTTCTCATATAATTATGGATAGTAACAGCTGATGGAATATTAGCTTCAAACTTTATCATTATTTGAAAGAATATGTTTTGCACTATAGTAAAAGGTTGATCATCTCCAATAATCCAATATACTAAATCCTTCAAATATTCCAAGAGGGCATACCACACAAAGAGAATTGCGATGGTCTTTTAAATCACAATGGAATTGGCAGATGGTGTTAAAGTTGATGGCAATTGTGGGAAAAGCTCTGAATGATTTTGGAATGTTAGGATATACTAAATTATTATGAAGATTCCTGTGTAAAATTTTATAATGTAATCATACTTATACCATTTTTTTTTAGCATCCTTAGCAGAATGAAAAGAAGCTTGATGAGAGAAATCTGAAAAAAAGCAGCAAGTAGCTGATTTTCCCTATGAATGGGAGAGGTAATTATAAACTTCCGAACCATCTTCATTATCTAAATCATTATCCATACATTGGCTCTTCATTATCAAGATTATCAAAAACTCTTTACAAGTATCCATTATTTTTTATTAATTTATTTTGGTTACTCCTAGTATAGTATATACTTAAAATGCTATGTCTTTGTAAAAGATGACTCATGACTATATTAATTTTTCATAAGACATAAGTTTTTACTATCTAATCAGGTAATTTAGGTATTTTTTGGTTACAATGCCCTGCTTTTATTAATTCATAGAACTTCCATTAATTTATATGCTATTATAACCTGATTTTTCTGATTTAAAAATAAATTAATTATAAATTGTAAATTTTACACTTTAACTATATATCTCATTCCATAGTAGAATCTATTCTTAATAATGATGTGACAATCCTGTGCATCTTCTTCTGTACCTATGAATCTTTTGATTTGATTAAGGTTGATTACAATGAATGCTTGTTTGTCATTGATGTCAATGATGTCAAATATCTTCTGATAACAGATGTTGGGGCTTCTGAACAGTGATTGGCAAGATGTTCTTCAAGTTTTGAAATATCACCTTATGATCAGAAAAAATTACAATTTTTACAGGTGACCTGATATTTTCCTAAACTAACATGGCTTTCTCTAGTAATGTCCTCCCAAATAGAGCTAAGTGGTATCAATATTCTCTAATTTTATATATGCATCATATGGTTCGTAATAGGCTTTTCTGGTATTTTGAGACATGCATTGCTTTTTCTTAAATTGATGATATCAAATATTTTATAACAATATTTGTTTTTTATTAACATTGGATCTACTTATATATTGATATGCTTACCAAGAAATTCTTTAAAATTATAAGTTACAGATATATCTTTTCCAAGAGGAGACAAGCATTACCAAAATCCTGTGATATGATCCAAAGTTCATGAAACTTATTTAGAAAATATTTAAATAGTTCAAGCTTTTGTGATTTCAATGTGTATATAGATTTTGTAAAATTAATATAAATATTATAGAAATATAATAACTTCTCTTAGATTATTCAGGAAATTGTAATAAGAATTATTTGGCATCCATAATTACTGGATATTGCTAATCAATCTTGCAAGTTAATTAAATAAATTATTAATATTTAAATACTTATTATTTGAAAAAGGAATATAGAATTTTAAAAATGCAAATAAATTTAAACCTTGTTTAAAATAAATAAATTAAAATAATTATAAATATGAAAAAATTTCACAATTATAATTATATTAAATTGAAGAACTTATTTAAAATTAAATTAGAATAATTGTTCTATCAAATATTATAGAAAGTAAATGTATTCAATTGTGTGTATAATTGGAAATTATCAGAAAATTATATATAATATAAAAAAATCTATACAATTGTAAAGATAGGTAATGAAGGTCTTGATTTTTAATATTTAGTAACTTTAATTTCTAATGTTTGATCATTTCTTGTTAATTAATAAAAATAGTGAGTAAAAGAGATTAAGTAAGCTTATTTTCTTAAATGCTTTTTAAAATTTAATTTCAAGCTAATAAATATTTATGTTTCTAAATAATAAGTATTTTATAAACATTAAATTTCTGCTAAAGTAAATTGCACTACTATAATTTATAACTATTATCTGCATTAAATTAGAATACTATTTATGAAGATAACAATGTAATATTGAAATTTTACATTCAATATTGGACTGTCAAGAACATTAAATATTATGTAAGAACATTAAATATTATGTAAGAACATTAAATATTATGTAAGAAAATCTTACGAATTTTCTTTTCTCATGAACAGCTTTGATAAAAATTTTATATTTTGTGCTATTCATCCAGGGCACCTTATCATAACTAATACAATCTTTTGAAGAATGTCCACTTTTCCAACACCTAAAACCTATAACTCTCAGGTATTATTTCACAGTGAACTGCCCAATGCCCTTCTCATAACAGAAAATAAAAATTTTATCAAATGTTTGTGAAGGAAGAGGAGAAGGAGAAGAGGCAGGGGAGAATTATCATGAATATCTTATCAGTAGTGTTTCTGAAGTAGCTATTTTGATATAAGTGATAAAATGAGAAAAAGATATATCACAATGCTGCCATTTGAATCTATACCACCAGTCTTCTAAAATCCATAATATCATTGCAAATTGTATCCATCAATGGAGTTTTAGCATTAGGATTTAATAAACAAAATACTTTTCAAACGTGTTCACTTTCTATGACTTTGAAAGGTTGATCATTACAGATGATCATTACATTATTATTTTTTAAATAAATCTTAATGAACAAATAAGTTTAGTACATTTAAAAAATATTTGACCATTTTGAAAAAAATAATATATATTTATAGGATAAAAATGAAAAGAAATTGTAATCATTTCATTTCCAATTTCAACCCATTGTTTGTTGTTATTACATATGGCTGGTTATTAAGGTTGGAATCTTTGAAAAAAGATTCCATTCAGTGTTTTAGCATATAGGGTGTGATGTTTTCATAAAAAAAATGCATTATATCTACTGCAAAACATATAGGAATCAAGAATTATTATTATTGTTACTGCAGCTGTTATATATTTGTAACTTCATTCAAAGCCTTTTTTTGTTTCATCAAATAGCATAATAATCTGAGAATAATACAATTATATAATAATTTTTTAGAGATTGTTTATAAATATAATATTACTTTAATGAAATAATATAAATATAAGAAAACCATAATAATTATATCCAGTAATTAAACTATTAAATTTACATTTACACTGAATATCTGTAAATTATAAACTAATGTGTGTATCTTGTTTTTTTATTTTTCTTAATAGCATTGCTCCCATTTTCTTTGTTGATGATAATGCAATTGATAATAATAACAGTGATGCTTTTTCTTTAAGTAGTTATTTACTTATACAGTCAAACTCTAGTAATTTCTTTTTGAATAACTGAATGTATTTCAATAAAGTCATAAAATAATAATATATTCTTACTATTAAATAGAAGATTATCAAGCATAATATAATTATAATATTTCTATTTTAGATTGATATATCCAATTATTTGGTAAAAGTTGAAAAATAAGTTCCTTTATAAAGTTACTTAAATTGCTACATATTTCATCTTCTTCCATAATAATATGAGCTCTGGATATAAAAATATCATATATTATTAAATATATACAGATATTAATAGTATATTAAAATATCAATAAAATAATGTTTGGCAACCCAATTTTTTAACAACACCCTTGTGTAAGTTAGTAGGTTACTTGATAATTAAACAATCCCAAGTTGAGATGATGCATTCAGTCAGGTATTGTTGACAAATAAATATTTAAATGTATTATTTTAACTAAATATATAGAAAATAATTGGCATAATAAACACCTTTCTTTAAGAATCATGTGAGAATGGGCAAAGTGCCTTTTATAATTAAGCCACTTAAATTTCATTTCCTTCTATATTAATATAAGCCCTGAAAAGAACAGAAATGTAATAATAATATTACATATTGATAAATATGCACAGATTATTACATGTTCCTTTTTGATACTTTTTGTAAATTTGATGAATTTGTTTGGCAAAATTCATTGGCAACAATAATTTTTAGAGATTGCATGCTTAACATCATTGTTTGTTTTAGCATTTTTATACAAATGATTTATTGTATTACAATATAGTTAAAAGTTAAAAGGCTGTTTCATTGCCAAATAATGTCTTTGTTCAATTGTTATTCAAGTGTTCTTCAACATGTTTTTTTGGTTGATTTTAGTGCTGATGAAAAAAGAGTAAATTCTACTAGCACTAAAGTTTTTTTAATTTAAATATTAACTAACTTTTTATCAATTATATTATGTGTAAAAAAGTGACACACTCATCTCATTATTAAAAATAGTATTATTGCCTCAATCTTCTAAAATTTGAATAGTTAATCTGTAAAATTCAGCTTTATGCTTCTTGGAAGTTATATTTTTTTTTAATACATAGAGTTATTTGATTCATTTATTATATTTATAACAGATTGATGTAATTGCATTCAGCTTTTCTTCTCTTTAGTTGAGTTCCTTTCTATTCATTTTTAAGTTACAATTTTCTTCATTATTATATATTGCCACTGATATATAATCTGATAACTGTTTTAATTTTTCTTGTACTTTTTACAACTGTGAGCTACATTAATACTATCAAAAAAATGATAAGCTAATCCATCCATATGGAGTTCTTCCAGTAGGTTTATGTAGTTAACTCTTGTGTGGTATGATCAAGATTTATTATTATACATTTTGCTATTAATGAATTTCTGTAATTTATAAAATAGTTTGTGGAGGAAAGAGTTTTTTTTTTTTATCAACTATTTACTAGAATTATTTTCTTTTGAATAATGAGTTGAGTTTTAAAGAAAGAATTTTAAAATTTGATTATTATTTTTTAGAAGGACAAATATCAACTGCATGATTATTTTCTCATTTTGTTCTTTATTTCTAATTTTTATCACTTTTATCCTTTCTCTGGTACAGTGCCTTTGATGGATAAGCTGATATATAATGTTTTGGGATACTGAGTAACCTTTAAAAATATTTGAAAGATTAATAGATTATGTGAGTGGTGTCTATTATAAATAAGTATTACTGTATTGTCTATGTTCAAATTACATATATAATAAAATTATTACTATATTAGGGTAGTATGTTATAAATATTTGTAATGATAATATTTTATAAATAATTTAATATTAGATGCTTGAGAGTATAAAATGAAACCTTAATTTGTTAATACATTGAGTAAAGAAAAAAAATAAATAAAAAAGGGGAAAAGGAAACAAAAGGAAAAAAAAGGGGTAAAAAATTCTGATCAATGAATACTCTGGCTATTTATAATTCTTTTTTTTATTATACCATAATCTACATATTTTTGTGTAATTTTGCACAGCACACGCAAATATACTCAACCACAAACTCAACCACCACCACAGCCACACTAACACAATATGTTAACAATGAAATTATCAAAAGTATTATTTCTTTAAAATCAATTTGATGAATTACTTAATGAAGGATAAGGGGAAAACGAATATAATCTTACATTCTGCTAAAAATTTTATCATAAAACATATTGGATATACTGTAGATGGAAACCAAGATTTAGTGCACCAAAATGTAATACATGTTGAACAACGTGATAGTACTTCAGTGATAAACCATATCTTGATTCTATTTGTTAAAATGACTAACTGATACTAATATTATGCATTAAACAAACGTATGAAAATTGAAAAGACAGCAATATTAATTGACACACTAGATTGATTAAGTAGAACCTTGGATAAATACTTGACAAAATGAGAATCTCGTGTCTTCATATTTCTACAAACGTTATATCCTGCATATTTTAACAATTAATGTATAAGAATGAATAACTTCTTTGATCCTTGATTATAAACTTTGACTATAACCTATTGGTGGACTGCAAAATTTCATAATTTTCCGATGCCCAAATTGTTTGTAATACCAAAAAAATCACCTGATAGACTATCACTTGACTAAAAATTATTCAACGTAAAATAGACGCAAAAAACTAACTCATTTCTCACCTGCATAGTAATTTTTAAAAACAAATATAAAATATTTTAAGGATCAGTAAATATTATTAAAAATTTTTTAGATAACTTTTATAAAATTGTCTATATTTTTTTATATTTTTTAAAATATAAAATTAATTCTCATTTATCCAAATGTGCACAATTTAGGAACTTTTGCACTCAAAATGATTGTAAACACATTATTTTCATGAAAAAAATTCGAAAGTAAACCAAATAAAAATTTTTCTAATGTTCGTCCCTAATCCTATTGCGCCTTATGCAATACTTGATGTAACCATGTTAATTATAGGTAATCAAATCCGCCATTATGATTAGTAATAACCGAGTTAGATAACTATTTGTTAATTAATACTGCAAGCAAAACTCTCAAAATAAAATCTAAGTTGATATTCTTGTTAATGTCGAGCGTATCAAATGTATTTAATTATCATCTCATTATTATATTGGCTAATATTTTATTCTTTATTTTCAATTGTAATTAAGTACCATCTAGAGACACCCCTAGTCTGAATTATGAAAGATTTTGGTCTCCATTAAAATTGGCAAGGCTGGTTATGGAACCTTAATTTGGATTGTATGGTAAATCTAATCATATGATCATAACATTATTTTAAAATATTTTAAAAATTATGCAATTATATTCATTATTTAATAACCATTATTTAATAATTGAAAATTGTCTAATACTTACTGCTTTATTACTTTTATTAAAATGAGCTAACGTCATATAATTATATTTGAACAAAAAAATGCATGCGAGACATTCATGAATAGGAAAAATATCCAAATTGTGATGCTGGATCTGGCACTATTATAGAGCATTAAATTTCACAGCTGATAAGAGTATAATAATATTAGTTGAAAATAACAAACCAGATAATAATCAGACAAAATTAATAAACGATTTAGAACGCGATGCGTTAATGTAATTTGCGAACCATTCCACTCACACCGATTTTCAAATTTATCATATATTACTTGTGAGAAAACTTAATTTGAAGTGGTTTCTCAACTTTTAAGCAATCATGATCACATAACTCAACCAAATAATTCACATGTATTTTGTTATCAACTTCCTGATGATAAAAAATTTATAAATTTATTTGCGAAGTACTTGCACAGTTGCACTATTTGTATGTTGGTTAATATAAATTATGGTTCTTAATAGGCAGCATTATTCTCAAGTTACTGTATATTAACAAAAATTACAAAAATTGTATATTTTCAATTTTTTTAGATAGTATTTACTATATTCATCAGTTACAGTACTTTATTACGATATTCTTAAATTTTATTACAAATAAACTCATAATCTATTATGACTAATTTTTTTTGTACATTTCTTATCATATTTTTATCTGACTCAAAGACCAGAAGGAGTTTCGGATGCCTATTTTTGACTTTATTTAGAAAACTGAACATTTTTTTATTTGTCAAAATTAATATTCAATACAATATTTGGATCAATTATTTGGATCCCTAAGTTAATATATAATGAAGTTATTAGAAAGGTAATTTGTTGGAACGTTCACTTTTTCCTGCATAACAACCTAAACTTTATTCTGCTGAATTTAGAGTCTAATACGAGATGAATTTTTCTAGTTCAATATTCTTTTGAAAAGGAAAACTAAATAAATAAAAATTTTTTAGAAATTTCAAGCAAAAAGCAAAAATTTTTAAGTATATAAAACACTTACATCATCCGTTATAATAGTCATAAGAAAGCTGTCCTTTCTGTAATTTCAGTTATTTAATAATTCTAAAACAAAAATCGCCGGCATTGCATACACACGTTAACGTTAAAAAAGATTATAACATACTAATACACTCTGTGTAATCGTTATTACTATACAAATCTGTAAATACTATAAGTTATTTCTATTCCCCAATAAAATTGATGGTTACACTACAATATATAAATGAGCAAAGACAACACATAATTTCGTGTATAATAGTCAATGTAGTGAACTGTTTAGAAATTGGAACTTAACCGAATAAAAACTGATTAACCAAACGTCTTAACCGGTTAATTAATTGGCCAATATTATAAAAAATAATTTATTAATATTTTTTTTTGGCTGTAATTGTACCAATTTTTTTTATTTGATCCATTTACGGTTTTGATGACACGTGACCTATTTCCCAGGGTCGCATTGGAAAATTTGGCCAGAATTATGGACAGGTTTTTGAGGTACCTTAATCGAATAACAGTCTTAATCGGTTAATTAATCAATTAACATTAATCGGGTTCAACCTCTAGAACTATTGCTAAACCATGCCTTGATGAGGCAGTATCGGATTGTCCAGGAAGAAAATTCAAAAAATAAATGATTAATTCTTCAAATCTCACAAGTCTTTGCTGATACAAAATTGGACGTCTGTTATTGAATAATCATTAAGATCACACAACATTCCAATTGCGGTGACATTAATAAAATATGAACAGGTTTCAGAATTTCCATCATCAGATTTACACTCGCCTGAGTATTTTGAACAAATTTGTCAATATCATCATTACCACTAGTCCAATCTATAAATTTATGTTGCATAACATGCATCATTACATTTTTTTTGAATATATTATTCAAAACCATCATAACATTTTTGTTTCTGGATTTTGAGTTATTCCATAAGGCTTACTTTGGATCATGTTATTAATATGTTTGTGAAAATTAAAAATTGAATAATCAGAATAATAATTATAGAGTAAAAATTTTATTTTTTAATTTATATATTTAACAAATTGTTACTGTTTTGTTTCTGACTTAGCCAAGTCTTTTAAAAAAACTTGTTGTCACCTGATCACCAATGTTGAGGTGTGATCAGAGAGGGGAAAGAAAGAAAGAAAGAGGAATGGAAAGAGGGAATGAGAGAGGGAAAAGAGGAATGAGTGAGGGAATAAAGGAAGAAAGGAAAAGAGGAAATAGCGAGGAAATAAGAGAAGGGAAAGGAAGGAGAAAGGGAAAAGAGCAAGGAATAAGGGTAAGGGTAAGGGAAAGAGGAAGGGGAAGGAAAGGAAAAGAGAGAAAATAAGAGAACAAAAATACACACACCAGTGACACCACCCACTCACACTCCCAACCCTATATGCCTAAAAGAAAATATAAAGAGAAGAGAAGACCTAATAAAGAGAAGAGAAAAAACTAAAGGTATTGGCGACATATTAATATATTATTTATGTATCAAAATAGAAATAACTTATGAGTAATTATATTTAACTTATGACAACCTAAATACTGTATCACATGAGTAATATATTTGGGCCAATCTTCCGGTAGGTCATCATATTTGATATTCATATTTGCCAACCAAATTGTTTTTTAATAATAAAAATACCTTTACTCATAAATCCTGGAAAACCTAACGAATTATTTTCTTTTCGATTCCATTCCACCTCAGCCAGCACATGGATATTTCCATTTCATATTTTCTATAATGAAATTAATAAAAATATAGAACCCATAACTTATAATTAATGGTCATTCTGAACAGTCCTTTAAAATTTGGTCATACAACAGTTATAAAACAGTATTGTCTATTTACTGTCCAAAAACATGATAATTATAACGATTAATGAATGAATAGTCAATTAACAGTTAATGAACGTATATTACAGTACGTCAATTTTACGTAAAATCTTAACGTAAAACAATTTTGATCATCGGATTGCCCGATAATTTAGTGATGCAAAAATAATAGTACATACCAGATACTGTAATTATTTTCTCATGAAGTTTTTTTTAAAAAATATTTAACTAATCTACACAATGTTGAGAATTACTAATAAGACTACTGACGACAATGTTCAGTTTGATTATCGCAAATGAGGTTACAGATAATCTTTCATCATAACAGTCGCACGTATTTCATCTTTATAAGGTCATATCAATACTTTTTATCTTGTTATGGTCACAAAAAATTGTATTTTTTGGGGCATGAAAATATTCCGGTCTAGGTTTACTCCGTATTAAGTAATCATTAAAATTTCCGATGTGTAACATCCATGATTATTGCTACTCCAAAAATTTATCTTGAATTGAACATCATGAAATAAAATTACTTTATATGAAGAATAAAATTATTTTATTATTATTTTCAGACTATAATACTAAGTATTATATAATTCATTTTTATGTAATCAAGAGATGAAGAAAAAAAAAAATTACCAATCCGAGAAAAAAAAGAATTTTTCTTTTTCGGTTAAACATTATCCTATCGAATATTCCATACAATGACTCGAAGATCTCATATTCAATCAATAAACCGAAAAGTAACATTTTTCCAAGGATTTAACCTTACCCAACATTGTCTATTATTGTATAAAGAGAAAAAAAGAAGATAAATAGTACACGTAATTTAAAGACATATTATGTATAATCTGCTGATAAATTGGTTTAAAGCTGCATAAAAGAAAGCAAAGAAAGCGTGAAAACGAAAATATATTTTCCAAGAGTTTTAACATTGCCCAACATTGTCTAGTAATGTATAAAGAGAAAAAAAGATGATGAAAGGTACACGTAATTTAATATTATGTATAATCTGCTGATAAATTGATAAAAAGTTGCATAAAAGAACATAGAATAACTCAATAAACTATATGCATTTAATCGCTTTATCACGTATACAACCCCTTAAAATCTTGTAAACAAAAAAAAAACAAAATGAAGAAATGGAAAATTAATTAAATTTTGCTGACTCATTTTCTTAGTGACTATCTAAAGATCGGTTATTCGCACGATAAAATCATTATGAAAGTCATATGATAATATAGTCTCACGTGTAGTTAGCCGAAAAATTCAGCCGAAGGCGCAGTAAATTTTCGGATCTTGAATATTATATATAAAAGTGTATTTAGCCTAAAATATTAAACTGAAAACAGTAGATGTTGAACCAATCAACATGATTTTTTTTCGGCTGGCCGAAAATCTACTGCGCCTTCGGCTGAATTTTTCGGTTAACTACACCATTATCACACGTAATGGCGTTTATACATGCATTCGCAGAATCACATGCATTTTTTTTTTATAAAAGCCGTTTAAATTAAAAAATATTCTTATTTATAAATACAGTATATAAAATTTATTTATATAAAAAAAATTTTTTTTTTTTCTCAACAAAATTTTCAAAACAAATCTTTCGTATAAAGTATTTCATAGTACACTGGGCTAATTTTACATATTTTATAATTTCCAAATAATGCTTAATAAAACAAGAAGGAATAAGCAGACCTCAAAAATTAGACAAGGTATATCCTAAGATATAGCATTATAACCTTTATTTCAATCATTATAAGTTATTGTAGTAATACCTATTATACCACAAAGATTCTTGTTATCCTTCCTATCGCATTAAAAGTAGGATTAAGCATACTATATATATAGTAATTACAGTATGTAGTACTAGTATAATTATAATCATTATTGTCATTATAAGATCGTATTATCATAGAATACGTGTATGTTTTTTGCTTGTAAATCGAGTTTTGATCATCCCACGAGATTATTTAGTTTAGTTAGTTGATAGTTTCATTCCCGCCAAAAATTTAATCGTTATTTTTGCTGCGCCAAAATCATTATTCCCTCAAATAAATTTATTCTTATAAAAAGTAGATTTTATATTATTTTATTGAAATTAATTAATTTATTTTCATATAATCAAGAGAAAAAGAAAAAGAGCTTTTCATGTTGATGTATAGTTGTGTTTAAAATCAGTACCGATAATAATATCGATTTTACTATTATAACCGCATCAAAAAAGTGCGTTGGCTAAAATATAAGCCAGCCATACATTACCTTCATTGATTGATATTCATTTCGAAATAATGGAATAACTTGAATTAATTATAAATTTTACTTTTTATTATATTTGATCTATTGATAATAGGAAATGCTAAACACATTTTAAAAATCATAATTATAATAAGATGAATAAAACATATAATTTTCTATTGTTATAATATATTGTTAATCAAGAAAATTCTAGAGAATAATAAGATTAGATTAAATGCAATGTAAGTAAGAACGCCAAAGAAAAAAAAAGTTGTTGGGGACAGAAACCAAGTTAACCCTGAGTCATTTTATTCTGAGTCAAGTAATTCCAAAATTGAAATTGTAAAAGGTTAAACATTAGTAGTCTAACTTTTTATATACACAATGCGCACAATGCGAGGCCATGCTTGTCTTACTTGGGTATAGTTATATTCCTACATTCATTTTTAATAGGTTTATTTATGGTCTCATTCAATTTGCTTAGTTTCAAATTCTGCAAAACTTAAGTAATAAATTTATCGATAACGTTTCCGAATTTTTTAAACGCGTTATATAACAATATAAATTCTTTTACACATTACATTAATGGGTTACTAAAAAAATCTTCACTTAAGTAATAAGGCGCGTCTATAACGATAAGAAAAGGAAAAAATCCTTTATAAATTTATTACCGTTTTTGATTTCATTAATAAATGATTGGTTTTGTTTTATTTTTGCGAGAGATTTGTTCTTAATAACAAAGGATTTATAATTCCGGCTATTATTGATTAAAATAATAATCTTATTATTATTATAATCACGAAAAAAATTAAAATTGACAATATTTAATTTTTTTTTTTTGTTCTCATCTCCGTATTACATAGTACAGCTCGTTTGTTTTATCACTTAATTTTCCCTTTTTTAAAAAAAATTAAAAATTTAATCATTGTACGTTTTCTAAAACGAATTATGCATTATGATTTATGAATAGGACCCCAAAAAGAAATCTTGTGATTCAAAAGAAAAAAAGTTTTTCAAACTTTGACCATTTCCTCCCTTTGGTTAACCAACAAACTTTCAAATGTAAATATCTTATCGGCAAAATAAAAAAAAAATTTTAAATACTGTACTGCTGGTGACACAAAAAAAAATAGCGACTCTTACATTTAGGGAAATTTGCTTGAAGGTCAATACTTGGAGAAATTATTCTCACATTTTTATATAAACGCAGAGTATCGTCAAGAAATTTATAAATTAAAATTTTCTCAAAAAAACTCCTATTCCCGTATATATACGTTTATCAGATTTATCGATAAAATTAAGAACTTATCATTTTATCTGTACTACAACCTCTAATTATTAACTGATTTTTTTTTTCAAGACAATTCCCCTCCCACACGCGCAAATTACACAACCAAAACTTGGCCATTACTCACACGACCAATATATTAATTAAAAAGAAAACAGATACGAACATTTAGAAAATATTATTTTACTTTTAAAAAAAAAAAAAAAATTTTGAAATATGAATTTTAATTTTGATAGTCAATATATTCAACAATACTCTCGTAATATGCAACCGATGACTGTTAGTCAATCCATTCAAGCTATTCAAGGTCATCAAGCGTCTCAAATTTCTTCATCCGTTAACCTCCCTCAGCAATACCTATTCTTTTATAAACCACACAACGATTTTCAAATTTATCATATCACTTGTAAAGAAATTTCATTTGAGATGATTTCTCGCCTTTTAATTAATAACGATAGCTTGGCCCATAATAATGTTCAATCAAATAATTCACATTTATTTTGTTATCAACATCCTGACGATAAGAAAATCTATAAAGTTATTTGTGAAATAGTCTCATATGATCATATTATTTGTATGTTAAACAAAATTCATTATGGTAACGAATTAAACCTTAATGAACAACAACAAGTGGAGTTTTCTCAAGAACTTAAAGATAATTTAGAATTACATTTAAAACATGATTTAATCAATTATTTGACCCCCTTCAATATGTAATTATATTTTTTTGCCCAATCTTCAAAATTCTAATTATCCTCAAGTGTACTTAATACTAGTGGTGTTTTCAGTTATTAAAGATAGTGTTTAACTTTTATTATATTTATCAGTAATAGTTTTGACATATACATATTATTTCTCTTTTTATCATATTATATATTATTTTATCTAGATATTATTGAATTTATATTACAAATAAACTTGTTTTTATTATTTGCAACTTAAATTACTTTTATTATAGCGTTACGTTGGGGTGTTCTGTTAGCATAGTTTAGCAAACCTATATCAAGTCCTATAGTAAAATTTACTATGGAACTTTTATCCGTATTAAACTATGAAGTACTATAGTTTAAAATTAGTTTATAAGAAATTTCTCACTAAATAGGTGCACTTTTTATATTCTAATAACATTGAAACTTTCTCTTATTCTCATTCCAAATTTCGTGAGAGTGCTC
>JADRCO010001465.1:0-19104 GCA_021464525.1 Rhizophagus sp. LPA8_4_AMF | reverse complement strand
CAAAAAAATTACACCATCTAGAATCACTCAAAACAAACCACAAAGGCTATAAATGGTATATATTTATGGTATCAACACAACAACTGGATACCAAGAAAAGTATAGCAGGAAATGGTTTCAATGGAGATTAGAGGTTGAGTAGTACTACTTGACCCTACACCCTACATTGGTCGTCCTTGATGTTTGCCGGACGCTCTGAGGGTAAGCAACATACTGAAATCAAAAATCTGTCCCAGAACCCCTATTTTTGCCCTACTTGGCTCAACTCACTTTAGCTTGAGCTGAGATTTTTATGGCTCAGCTTACTTCAGCTCGAGCCTAAATTTTTTTTTGAGTTAAGCTGAGCCAGACTGTGGCTTGGCTCAACCTGGCTTGTGCAGAGTTTTAACTAGGATAAAGGTAATAAATTCCTTTTTCGCTTACCAACCACCATTACGTTCTCTCCTTAAATGCAAAAAAACAAATGCTAATTACTAAATACCAAATAAATGACTATCCTATTTATTTAAAAAAAATAAAACAAAATATTAATTTTGATTCATTAATGCTAAAGTCAATCTTATAGAGTAGTATATTTGATAACTCTAAAATACCCCTTAAAAACAAATTAAAATAAACCAATAAAATTTCTAAAAAAAAAAGTAGGTGTAAAATAATAATAAATGTTGATCTCTGCAGTTGGCATAAAAGTAAAGTTTTTTTGATTTGTTCATTCAATTGCTACATGCAGGTGAAAAATCCAAAAATAAATTTATTTATCTTCAGTTACATATTGTTATTTTCATTTAAGGAATATGGAATATTCTTTTTGATTTTTAATAAAAAAAATTTTCAGAGAATGATGAAAACCTTTTGTTTTTTGCAAAGTTTTTTCAGATTACACATTATGTACTATTAATTTTATTTTAGAAATAAAAAATTTTAAAGCAACAAGAAAAAACTCTCTGTTCAAAAGAGAAGTATTAATAAAAGTCCTAAAAAATTATTTTCTTTAAACCAGCCTCTTTCATAGACCACTTTTAAAAAATAAAAAATATTTAAAAAAAAAATGTTATAAATAAATAAAAAAGGAGTGTTTAAGTTTGTTATATTTCTGTAAACTGTTATTTCTATAAATTATTTGTTAATTTTTTTCTTATTACAGCTCCTGTTTTTACGTATAAAACATTTTGTAAAAAATTTATTATGGTTTTGAAAGGAAGTGGAAAAAGTTTTTTAAAAAAAATTAAAAGTAACAGATTTTTAGTTATTGAAAAATTACTTAATAATAATAAACAATGATCATTTTACATATAAAAATGATTTTTATCTATGTAAAATGAAGTTATTACCTATTTTTAATAATCAATTTCTCAATAACTAAGGGTCTATTGCTTTTAAATTTTTTTTTTGCAAATTCTTTATTCTTTTTAACTAGAAAAATTTAAATTTTAGCATTATTTTATTGTAATAACCTTTAATCTAAAAATGTTTAAAAAAAACTTTATATTAAAAATTGTAAAATCTATATATTTTATAGTAATTTTTAATTATATTTATCAATCAAATTGATTAATTTATTACTAAAGAGTGTTGATTTTTTAATTTTAATTAATAATTTATGCTATTTAATAATTAGTTTTGCATTTTTTTTGTTATAAAAATATAATATAATTTTTGTGAAAAGTTTGATTATTTAAAAATTTTAAAAAGTGACAAAAGAAAAATACCAAGTTTTTTTGATTTAATGTTATGTAATTAAAAAACTAATTAGTAAATTCATATTAAAATTTATGTTTTTTGGTAGGTCATATCATATATGTTTTAAATTTTATTTTAATTGGATTTAAATTGATTTAATAAAAGGAATTAACAATTTTAAAAAAGTTTGGTGTATTTTTTTTGAAAGCCACTGTATATGTAAAGTTTTAAACTAACAAATTTTCAAAGTTGTTGATCTTTAAATCATAATTTTGGCCAAATTTTCTTAACTCTGGCCGAATTTATAGTGCCAGTCTAAATTTATACTTTATATTTATATAAAATAAATCTTTTGTACTACAAAATCTGAGTACATTTCCCGATAGTTGATATTAAAAACATTTTAATGTTATACTTTTGTCAAAAGAAAAGAATTACAGGTACTCAAAACTACTTAAATTCTGTAATGAATTTTAATATGAATAGCTTTTCAAAGTCTATAAACAATAATAATATTTTATCAGAGCAATTTTTAGGAGATAACAATTCAGAACTCAAAATTCAATATTATTAGATTGAATCAAATATTTTTCATATTGAAAATTTTTTGCAGGCACATAAAACTGTTCAAAATGAAGAAATAAATGAATAATTTAAGTAATGTAAATAGTAATGATAAAATTGACAGTGATAATAAGCAAATTTAAAAAATATATCTGAATCACATGAAAATAAAATATACATTATAGACAAAACATCAACTTCACTTTCATCATGTGTTATTGTTTATGATTGATGGAAAATTACCAACATGCAATAATGATAATAAAAGATGCATTTTTCAATTAATGCAAATTGATACAAGTATTACAGCTAAATTTTTGGATGGAAAGGTTAATTTAGGAGTGTTTATGTCACATTTTAATTATAATAAAAAAAATCATATGAGTCATGCCAAACAAATAAGAAAACCGGAAAAAGTACAATACATCAAAGGTTTTTGTTATGAGAAAAATTATTACTTATGGAATGAATTGGAACCTAGTGAAATTCCAAGTTTTCCGACGAGGGTATTTTTGAATCTTTAGAATTAATATCAGAACAGTATTTAGATGTAGTTGTTGATGAAGCAATATTTCAAAGAATAATTAAATTAACGGATCAATGGCCTTACCTGCATTCTATTCTTGGGCAATGGCATTTTTGATCTTGCAAATTTACTTGAAGTTAAATTTTTGGAAAAATTAGAATCTGTTATTGATTATAGGTCCACTGGTTGTGTTCTTGAATTAATATGGACTGCAGTATTTTTAGCAATACGAAACTACATTAAAAAAAATATTTGTAAGCATGAAGTTTGGGAAAATGCAAATTTCGTGCTTCAAATCTGATACCTTAACTATCAATGGGCTGGAATATTTAAAGTTCATCGTATTTGCATTCGGGTTAGAACTTATGAAAAAAAATGCTTTAGCTGCATTTGGTGGTTTATTTGCCTCAGCAGTTAAAACTTGGTATGCTAGTTCTGTATGTCATTTTCTTGATATCTTGGAAAAATTTCTTAAACTATAAAATAAATTGCGTTATGAAGCTTCTATTAAAATAGATAATAATGAAAAACGAAAAGGACATTTTTTGCTTACGACGAAGCACTGGAGACTTTCAGTGTGAAATTCATAAACCAAAATATAACAGGAAATGTAGTCAATATGGAAAATTTAAAAATGCAAATAATATCAGTACAAACAGAACGTGATAGAATTGAAATCTTATTATCTGAATACCTCAATGATCCAACAGCATCTACTGGAAATCATGCAATAAATCAAAGATATAAATCATATGATGCAATGTAGAATTTAGCCAAAATCTTCCTCCAAGAATTTGAACAAATGAATTGTTTCTCTGATGGAATAGTCCACAAGCAATTTATTATGAAGATGTTCCTAAGACCAGACAAACTCAGCCTAGAAGAAGCAAATTGGGCACATCTAGATTGAATTTTCAAAAATAACTCAAAAAACAATAATAACAACGGAACATTCACAAACTATGGAATCACGATCACAGCCTCAATTCATTACAGAAGAAACTTCTGATCAACGTGACATTATAATGCAAGAACAACACAAGTAAAGCAAGAGCCGGCAATTGTTTTACAATACTCCAGGAAAATGAAACAGGTAATAAACGTAAGCAAAAAGCTAATAGAATTCCTAGTTAGAAGAAGGAACTCTTTCAGAACCTTTAATTCTGAGTCAGAGTGAACCTACGAACGAGAAAAATTAAATACCTTATCAGATGAATGGGATTTAAGTCGAATTAAGTAACATGTCCAATGCCGAAGAAAGAAAAGAGCAGTTGACAATGGCCAGTAATGCTGTTTAATATAGCTTATAAAAATTATTACAGGTTATAATAAAGTTTTTCAAGATATATCATATATGTACTGTATATATATAAAATACAATGCTACATTTCTCGAAAACTGATGTATTAGCAACTTTTGAAGAAAACATTTCTGGAAACAGTGTAAAATATTGCTGTCCAAAAATAGCTTGTAAACTGGAATTGTTAAAGATGGTGGCTGCCTTATGGAAATATATTCTGAAGGATATTGATAAGAGGGCGTTGCGTTATAAATGCGCCAGTGTGTATTTGTTAAGAGTTGCTAAAGTAAAGAACTCTTGAAAATATGTCAATGTATATACAAATAAAATAATACCTATAGGTATTTATTTACCAGCTGATATTTTTTTTTGTTAGAAGTAACTTTTCAAAAGAATCGATTTACGGTAGTACAAGAATTTTGATTATAATCAAAATCGCGTAGGTAGCCAATCAATTGGTGCAAATGGTGTAAACGTATAAATTATATAAATAGGCCTTATTTGATAGTAAATCCTTAACGTGTGCCTGTTGAAACTTGACCCGTCTATGTATATAAAACATATAAACGGGACAAGATTAATGCACATGCGTTGGATCGTGTGGGATCGTGTGCCTGTTGAAACTTGACCCGCCTATGTATATAGAAAACATATAAACGGTCAAGATTAACGAAGTTGCGTTGGATTGTAGTGATTTTAGTTAGGTAAGACAGCTTCACCGCATTGGATGGAGGAAGGCCAACTTCCATTCAATGACTGCCAAGGGCCTGTAGTAAAATGGGTGACTTTTCAGTTATATCTGAATATTTTTGGTGATTGGCCAAACATCAAAGATCAAATGCATGTCTACATGGCAACTTTTGCTGTGTAGAGGGTTATTCATACTTGCTGTGGATTTGCATTGCCTTTCTGATAAATGTGTCTGTGTTGGGCTCGAAACTTTGTAGTTTATCCGAACCCACAGTGATATGGTTGTGTTGGCTGCATTGATTCAGAAACTTTGTAGTTATCCGAAGCCACATTGTAGAGTGTTGGTTGCATTGATTCATTCAGCACGGCCTTGGCAGTAAAGCATAAATTTCTATACTTTTGATGAAGCTGAAAAAGTGTTTCTTATTCTTTTTATTCATTTAAAAACTAATAATTCATGATCTCTATCTTTATTTTCCAGTCTAATGTAGGGAAAACTTAGTTTTTTTTAGGTTATTACATTAAACGCGATTACAATTAAATGAATGGAGTAAAAGCGTCTCGAGCCTAACCCATAAAATGAGAGTTCCTTCTCGCTATCTCATATTACCTAAGTTTTTTCTTTTTGGGGCTGTCCTTTTGGAATGTTAGTAGGGTTTCATTTCTTTTTTTTTCTTTAATTTTTTTTTATCTTAATGAACGGTTTTTAACGTTCTTTTTTCTTTTTTTAGACGGTTGCTTTTTAGCTCTTTATACACAGAATCTTGGTGAGGAAATCTGGAAATATATTTTTTTTTCGAATTTATTTATTCTAACGAAACATTGCTAACATTTCAATTTTTCCCTTTTTTAGATGGCCGATGACGTTTAAATCTAAACAAAATACCGAAAGAATCTCCTAGTTACCAGCAGTGCCAATGAAAAAAAAGGTCTTTTACGCGTAGAATTTCGATAGCTAACCACACGATCTGATGTAATATTATTAGTTTTTTATTATTTTAACGAACTTTATTATAATACTGTAGTTCTTTTTTTATTTTGTAGGCGGCCGGGTTTTCGACTCTTGATATATATATATATATATATATATATATATTATATATATTGGCTTTTAATTCATCTTTTTTTAACGAAATGGTAATTAACGATCGTTATTTCTCTTTCTTTTTTTTTAATGAGTGAAAACGGTAAGTTTCCGTTGCGAAACTTAATTTTTATTTCACTTATTTTTTTAACGCTTTTTTCTTTCATTTTCTTGTAAGTTTCGGGATTTCGGGTCCGAAATACTATATAAGTGCGTGGAAACGATAAGTTTCTTTGCGAAACTTACTATGTATTTTGCTTTTTAATTCTTTTATTAAATTTTTTTTTTTTTGAAGTCCTCCAGGTATCGATTGGAAGTCAAAAAACGATAGGTCCAAAGATATATAATTACTTTACAAAAAAAATTACCAAGATTTGACATAATCTATGAAAAATGAGGTTAAGTTGTTTGGAAAAAGAATTTCTGCTGACTATAAATCAATGTAAAGTTTTTTTTTTGAAATCCAATTAGAATCTGTTTCCAATCAAGCATAGCCAGTACTTATTCACCAGTTACTTAGCATAATGAAATTATTTAATTCAAAATGATATGCAAACATGGTTTTATGAATCAAACAAAAATAAAGGAATAAAACTTAATAAATAACAGTTAAAGGATTGAATATAATATTATTATTTTATCATGTTAAGTCCGGAGCGATAAGACACGTGATCAAATAACACATGATGCTATTCAAAGGCAAAAACCAATCATAATTCTAGCCAAATTAATTTTTAATCATATGCTCTGTCCAAAACCTGCCCAATGAAAAAAGTTTTGGTTTAACCATCCAAATATTGAGATGTTGATATTTAGATCTGCAAAAAACCAAAATGAAATTATTTTATTGAAATATCTTGATTATACACGAATTACGTAATGTTGTATCGGATTGAACATATTTATTTATTGAAATATACATATATAGAAATCAACAAATTCTGATACTAAGTTTTTATCTGATATGGTAAGTAACATTATTAAATCTATTACAATATTCATACCATATCTATCAAATTAAATTAAACCACAAAAATCGGGACTTAGGATAACCTGTAAGTTCAAGCAATTTATATTATTCACTTACAGTATTATTGCAGATAATTATCATCGAAGTAAGAAAGAAACTTCACCTAGCTAGCATCAAAGAAAAACTGAAATTTAGTGACGATCCACAAAATATGGCAATGAAACTATTAAAAAAATAAATAAATTCTATCGCACTAAAAAAATTCCTACGGATGTACTTATTATAATCCAGTTACAAACACCATCCAACCGATAACTGAATAAAATAAGAAGAGAGGATATACAGCTAATGTTCGACGATTTGCTAAATGTGATGCGGAAAGAAAGCTTACAGATGCTAAAAATTGAGATTAATTGCTAATAAGTAATTTATTTAAATGTCCAAATTCTATATTATACCTCTTACCATATAGTGACCATCCTAATGCAAGAATCACGAGTGGAATCCTTATAAAAATATTGCTTGTAAAAATATTTACAAAAGCAATAAGCACCAATGGAAAAATACAGTATCCTAGAGTACAAACACTCTGGAAAAATGAACTGCATTTAATAGGAAACCATATTGTAAATTTAATGATTTTTGATTTTAAAATAAACATAAATATATTTAAACATTAACATACACAGCTCCCCCCAATAATTTAGCGTTTATCGTCACGATAGCAGATCCACACCACACAATAACAAAAACACCGGTAAAAATCGAGATATCTTGTCCCGTTGGTCCATTAAAGCTCAGAATTCTATGATAAAAGAAACAAGATTTGTTCTTGTATGAATTTTTTTTAAATATAAAAATATGTAAGAACTTACATTGCTAAAGATAAACAAAGGATCAAAGGACCCCATAAATCCCCTAATCAAAAATAAATGTTTCTTACTATTAAATTTATAATACAATTACAATAGTTAAATAAATAAACCAATATATACAATCTTTTAATACATCTCTACGTCCTTTTGGATTAAGAACCTGTTGTAATTTAATTGCCACATTCCTCAAGTCACGAAGCTAATATAAATAACTGGTTAGTCATTCTATGATAATTTGTATAATTAAAGTTTCACTTACAATGGTTACTGAAACTGGTTCGTCGAGAGTATCATTAGCATAAGGTCTGGTTTGTTGACCAATTGATCCTGAAACAGATGTTGAAGTTTGTTCAATATTAATAGTAGTTGTAGTTTTAGGTGTTGGGCTTTTTGCTTTTGTTTGAGATTTATTATCTGTCGAAAGACCAACATCATCAGGCTCTATTGTTATATTAGGATCTGCTGAAGAAACATTATCCGAAATTTCGAAAGGATTGATAAATGTATCTTCATTGGTATTATTATGAAGAGGAGATTCGCTCTCTGACAGTGGTGAGAGTGGCATGACAACCTTTCTACATGAAAAAGTCAATCACTTAAATTAAAAATCAAATATCAGTAACAGTAAAAAAATAAAATCGAAAGGTTCGCGATTCATCTTAATTGCAAAAAAAGGAAAAGGTCTACACTCTAAAACTACAGTAATAGCCTCAAAATACTATTTCACTTGATTTGGCGAACAAAGACTACTGAGTCAATTGAAGATTCGTAACTTACAGATATTTACAAAAATCGAAGTAAGGTAGTTCCTCAAAGTTTATGTGCAAAAGTAAATTTTCTACCTTTTATATGCCACTTAGCAAAATTTGATTGGTTCATTATTTTAAGCTTTTTTTAGTACTTTAATTTTATCACATAATCAATGTTGACAATTTAGATCAAACTTGTTCTTTTAACTTCATTGAAATGATTAGACATTTTGAATGTAAGAGTAATTTGGTTCGGTACTTTTGATAATTAATATTTAATATACATTCGGATTAATTTATTTGAATTACTTTTTAGTTTTTACGGCTGAACGTCGCCTGGTTCAACATTCTGGACTCTCAAATTTGAAAGACACTCGTCTTGGAATTGAAGGTACACATTGGCTTAGGAAACTTTTACAAAATTCAGCGAAAGAACCTGCGACTGCTGCTTTAGGTGGAATACCAATTGGGTTAAAAGCAGCAATAGAAAAAGAACTTGAACAAATAAAGTACGTATTAATATATTTATTTATAAATAAAACCCCATATTCACTTGTTCAAAATTTTTATCCGTAGATCATATGGAATTACACCAGTCTTTGTGTTTAATGGGCTTAACGTAATTAGAAAAGATAAACCATTCTCTACGGAAGATACAAGACCCACGAAACGTGCTCAAGCTTGGGATTTTTATGAGAAAGGTTGGGTGGATTCAGCTTATAGTACTTGGGCAGGGTCTGGGTTTATAAATCAACCAGACTTATTATATCTTGTATTCAGTATTTTGAAAGAGAATGACATAGAATTTATACGTGCACCTTATTTGGCTTGGGGACAAGTATGTAGGAAACTTTCTAACGCGTTTTTTTAAGTTGGTAGTTATTATATATAATGAGAGGTTTGTCAGATTTATGAAGAAACATAACTCATGCGAATTACATATTTTATAATTCCTTGTGATATCCACAAGTTAGTGTATTTAGAACGTCATCCAAAAGGATTCATCCATGCTATATACGGTGGATCAGAATTGTTAATGTATGATGTTGAGAAAGTTATTATAAGCCTGGATTTAGAAGTTTGTGTTATGATCTAATAATTCTATTGTTACTTTGAATTTATTTATTCGTTATTTGTTAACATGTATTTTTATTCAATAGAAAGGTACATATTCTTGGCTCAGCAAGAAGTCTATTTTGCTCGACTTATCTATAACAGACGAACAATTTCTTGACGTTTGCATTCTTGCGGGATTTGATATTTGTAATACTTTTCCACCTCTTAATTCCGAGTATAATACTTTCACTTTCAAAAGTGTACATGACTTAGTTAAACAACATCGAACTGGATTCAACGCCGTTCAAAACTATGCAGAGCATGCGGGAGTAATAAAATCCAACTACGTGGATACATATTGTCGCACAAGGTGTGCTATTAAATATCATATGGTGTTGACAGATGATGGAAAAATTGAACCTTTAAATGTTGAAAATGCGCCAACTGACATTCATGATGTTATTGGGTATCGCTTACCTGATGAAGTATATTATTATTTGTCCAAGGGTTTAATGTCACCTCAGGTTTGGCAGTATTATGTATAAGTAAATTTATCACTCGTAATTTTTTTCTTACTGAGTATAATCGCGTGTAATCTCTTAGGTTATTAATACTTTAATTTCTGGTGTCCTTATCGAAAACTCGCCCTTGTGCAACGGCGAAACGATAGAATATAGACATTTCCTTAGTCAGTTACTTGAGCTTCGAACACAAGCCATGGGTTTGCTTACACAACCTTTACACCAGTTTTATCAATCCAGGCGTGTTGTTAGTGTTTACTGGTTTGAACCAAGTAACGAACACCATTTAAATCATAATGTAGTCCCGAGCGTTCATGAGATTTTAAATACTTGGAATGTTTTGGAAAGAGGATTAGAGGAAGAAAAAAAAGCGCAAAAGGTATGTTAGTTTGTATGTAAGACTATTTTTAGTTCTATTTATTATCGAGGCTAATATTTACATTCTATAGACATCCGTTATTGATATTGCTTTCTGTTTGAAAGCAACAGCGACAGAAGATCAGGCTGCAAAAACGGTTATGCCAAAAAATAATGATAAGATTATTGAATCTAAAGATGAAATTTTAGCCAATGTTTTATGGAAACTTTTAGAATTAAGACAGTAAGTTTCTTGTATATAAATGTATTAGCTTCTTTTAAATCATTTATTGACCTGGTTCGTTTATTTAGGTTCCTGACCTCATCGCATACACACACCGCGTGGGGAAGTGCTTTTAAAAAGGCTCTTACTACGCTCAAGTCTAATACGGAATCACATCATGAGCAATTATTCTCTGCTTTAGAATTAATACGTTTTGGATATTTAAATGGAAATAATCTTAGCAGGTCATATTATACACCACCAAATGTTACTACCGGTAAGGCATTATTTTTAATATATTTTTATATAATTATTTTTATAAATAATTTTTTTTAGTACAAAGTTAACAAATACATTATATTTATTGATTACAAAAAAGAAGAGGAGAAAAAATATATTCTCCTGATTTCAAGAACTTTGAGTTTGATTCCTGCAAAATTCAAGGTTAGTATATTTAATATACTTTACATGATAAAATATTTGCTTATTCTGTGGTTTTATTATCAGGGAGTTTCTTGGAATGGGCCTCTTAGCAGAGAGCTTTTAGCTTTTAATAGTTTTGTGAAATCAATGAATCGTTCTTTGAGAAATTTATGTGAAATGTTAACTTTATCAATGTTCCTAAATGGCGATTGTGTTAAGGATAGACAGGACTATCTCGACATTGCTTTAAGGTTAAAATTATTAATTTAATATTGTGCTCATATTTCATTTTTTTTAATTATCTTAATTATTATTTTAATTATTATTTTACTTCAGTTTACCCTTCTTGTATGATGTTAATACGGCAATGGGAATTATCGTTAAAACGTACCTTGAACATGTTATAATTTTATCAAAAGATAATAATGATAAGGCAGCCATAAGATCACACATACCTGAAGCATTAAAGAAGTTAGATGGAACGTTTACGGGATGTGTAAATGTGAAAGCAGATTTAGAGAATGGACTCGTATTTTGGGACGAGGTAAATTATACGGATTTGATTTTCATTTGATATATTAATATAATTAACAAATATATATTATAAATAGGTTATTATCGCCGTAAATTCTCTTAAAACCAGTGGTGCTATTTCTAATGAATTGGCATCACAATTTATAAACGCAAACAATTGGTTATCTTCTCGAAGACCATAAAATATGAATACTTGGCGTAAAGATCAAATTTATATTTTTGTGAGAGGGGTAAAAAAAAAAAATAAATAATAAAATTATAAAAATAATTTTGAGGTAATAATCATTATATCATTAAGGTATTCCTGGTAAATGAAGTTTGCCTTTTATTAAACAAAAAAAGTTATACATATAATTATGAGATGCGAAATCAAAAACTTAAATACACCTAATTGATTGTGACTCAAAATTACTAAAAAAAAACCTCTTTAAATTTTTATGATTGTGGTTTAGCTGCATTTGTTCCAGCTTGAATAATTTCAATCCAGTAACCATCTGGATCAGTAATGAATGCAATATTTTTCATTGTACCTAAATATTTTTAAGTTGATGTTATGAAATTATTATTAGCAAATCAATGAAATATATATATAATTATATGTATGTATTTTTTTTACCATCAGTCAACTTCTTAATGAATTTAACATCATTATCTTCAAATCTTTTACAAGCAGCTTCAATATTATCTACTGTAATCGCCAAGTGTCCAAAACCACGAGGATCTTTATTTCCATTATGATATTCAAAATTTGAATCGGACTCAGTTCCCCAATTACTAAAAAGATATTAAGTCACGTGATTATTGACTCGTTAATATGAAATCAGAATGAAATAGATTTCTTACTGTGTCAATTCGAGGACTGCTTCTCTTGAAAAGACATATTTGGACTTTTCATCATCAGATTCAGGTATGACATTATTATGAACATAGGCAAGAAAATAAAGCGTAAATTTCCCATTTGGAAAATCAGCTTTATTAAGAAGTCTTGATAAAAATTTTTCATAATAAAATCATTATCAAATGCTTGAAAGTTTTTTCAAGCAAAAAAAAAGGAAACATTACTTACTTCATTCCTAAGATTTCTTCATAAAACTTGAGCGAAATTTGTGGGTCTTTGACCCGGATCATAGTATGATTCTAAAGAAAGACATAATTGATTATTAATATATTTAAATTACTCCGAAAAAAGGTGAAAGTTAAAAATATATATATATATACTCACGAAACGGTACGTTGAAATATCAGTGGTCATGGCAGAAAGAATTTTTGGACGATTAAAAATTGGCAGATCATTTAAATAATGTTGAAATCATATGAAATCACATGATTTAACCAAAATCTTCTAGATCGATCATTTATCTATCAACAAACCTAATAAACCTACTTTTTGTAATTTTTTGACCTTAAATTTCAACTTCAAAATGTTTATACAACCCAATAAACCTACACCTGAAGAAAGAGAAGATCAGCGAAGAAAAACTCGGAACGGTTTTACATCGTTTGTTATAACAGTCATTGTTATACGCGTCGGTAAGTTTTAATAATAATTTTTTTTTTTTTCTTTCCTCCTTTTTTTTTCTTTTTGTTAAATCATTTTACTTTGATTAATTAATGAGTAAACATTATTTATTTATTTTATTCAGCTCCATTTGTGATCGATTATGCTTCCAAGTTTTCAAGGCAATCAAATTGATAAAAATTTTCTCTTACGACAGGATCTATTTTCTACCTGTACAAAATAGGTTTTATTTCTATTCAAATAATAGTTAATATTTGCTTAATATGTAGATAATTGGTGTTACAAATAATAAAAAATGGTTATATAACACGTGTGAACTTATTGGAATTTTGTAGGATCCTTTATTCCTTTGTCTTTATTAGTTAATTAAAAAAACCATTGTAAGATTATGACATTATTTGAGCTTTATTAATACTTAGAATTTCTAATTAAAATGGAGTTTCATTTAATTTTGGGGTAAAATTCTTTTTTCCAATGTATCACGCATGCATAATTGTGATTACATTGATTACATTGAACTGATCAGGAAAAAATAGACTTTCAAGGACACACCTGACATCTGTATGATAATAATAAATAATGACGAACTCCTTTAGAAGTTTTATGATTTTGTTTTCATAATGATGATTTATTTTATTTTTTTTTTCTTTTATACTCCTTGAATATCAAATATCGTTTACACGGTACAGAATGTAATAACAGAAACTAAAACGCCTTCGGCTTAATTTTTTTATTCAGCCATATTGTGCGGACTTTTATATCGGCCCATTTTGTGTCTTTTTTAAAAGCTTATGATTTTTTTTAGGGAACTAACTAAATTTAATTATTAATTGACTCGGAATTTCTTTTCCACCTGTTTCAGCCCCCCGGTAGAAAATAATCGTCAAATTTGATCATCATAATTGACCAATCATATTATTTTATTATTTCTTTACCGTTTATTTATTATTATTACTATTATAGTTATTATTTTATTATTACTATTACTATTATTATTAATTATTAATTACTTATTACTAACTTTTCTTCTTTCTTGATTGTAAAGTGAAGAAGTAAATGATGAAATTAGTCAATCATTTGATTTTAAACGAATAAACGTAATAAACGGTTGTAGATCATATAAAACAGAATTCTAAATGGGGACAATTCACTTACCATCACGACGGTGACGCAAAATTTCGTCATCGGAAATCACCGCAGGATACAATACTTTTTTTCTTTCAAAAAATTTTTGATTCATGGAAAAAATAATTATTTTTACCGAAATCTATTTAGACCAATAGATCTTTAAGGCAAATAAACAAAAGGTCATTCCTTTTCCCTTTAAGCTGTACAAATTTAATTTATTACAGAATGAGGACATTTCTAATTTGTCAACAGGGGGAGGTAATTATTTTATATGAACCCTGAATAAAATCCAACGCCTATCATTTCCTTGTCAAAAAAAAAAAAAAAATTCTTTTCCTATCCTCCTAAATTTATTACCATCCAACTCTGACCTTCCTTCCTCTATTTTTTTCCCTTTCCTCAACTTTTTTTCTTTTTAATATTTAACCTCTTAGTTTTTAACACAGCTGAGGAACTATAAAAAAAATATATATATATAGTTAAAATTATTATTTTGTGAAAAAAAAAAAAAAATTTTTTTTTTTTTGACACAATAATTTTTGATCAAATACATGAAATTTCTCATTTAATTTTTACCAAAAATACTCTTTATCAAGTATTTTTATACATCATGTTTTGATTCCTCGAGTAACTTATCAACTAAGCTGTTCAGTCTATAGATAAAATATTTTAGTTCTTTATATATTTTATTACACCCATAGCATACATTTTTTTTTTCTTATCTGTAAAGTTCTTTATTCAAAAGAAACAAACACTTGCCCAACGGCCCTTTCTTAACCTTCTAAAACTATATTTATGCTTCAAGTGTCACAGTTAGTTCGATATCCAGTAAATCACAGGATAAATCAAACTCTGGAAATGTCTACTTCGATCAATGAGTTTAATGATATCCTGAATGCTGAAGTTCATATTGATCTTGATAAGCTGAGAGAATCTTCAAGACATGGTGTTCCCATGGAAATTAGAGGAGTAAATATATCATCTTTTGGATTATCCTTTTTTTTGAAAAAAAAAAATCGATCCATATAAGAAATATTTATATCTATCTCTATATATATGATTTATCGTTATAAACTTTATTTTTTCTTTCAATATCTAATTTTTTCGTTTTCTTGTTAAGTTAATATCTGCATGATTTTATTCTTTTCCATTAAAGGATGTTTGGAAGTATCTACTCGGAGTGAATCCGGCTGATAGATGTAAGTAAGATTGAAAACTTTTAATAAACTTTTAGTTTAACTAATTTAACTTCATTTTTAAAACTTGTCAGCGCAGGAATTGACTAGCGTTAAGATTAAATCTGAAGAATACAACGCTATTGAAAAAGAGTATATAGAAATCAATAAACGCATTCGAGGTGAAGTTGGTCGATATCAAAAGATTAAAAATCTCGACGATACCAATGGCTATAAACAAATCTTTGAAAATGTCATTGGAGCTTATTTGAATCATAATCGAGATGTTGATTATCATCCAGCTCTTGTTCACTTATGTGCACCGTTTGTTTATTGTATGAAAAATGAATATGAAGTATACTATTGTTTTACAAGGCTCATGTCTACGTTAGGTAATTTTAATCATTTTATATATTATTGGTTTTTTTAGTGACTTATTTTTCATAAAAAAATTCATTTAATTTTTTTTAGACGAATATAATTCGGTTCATAAAATAAATGAGCGTGTTGCTAATTTCATGACATTACTTAGAGCTGTTATTCCTGATCTGTAAGTTTCTTCAAACAATATTTGTTATTATTTTTTATATAATACTTCAATTCAAAATTTTTGATATTTCCAGATGTAATTATTTTGAAGAAGAAGAAGTTGATATTAACGAATGGGCTTCGTCATGGTTACAGAATTTGTTTGCAAAAGAACTTCAATTTGAAAATTTATTGAGGCTATGGGGTAAGCTGTCAAGTGATTCATGGGAGAATTATTGGGTTACCGTAAGGGTTATGATCAATATAATTTATCGATTTATTTTATACAGATACATACTTCTCTATTGATGATCCTATTGGATTTCATCCATACGTGTGTTTAGGTATGTTAAATGTTACATTATCTTCTTTTTATTCGTACAATCAAGTAAATTAAATAAATCTTTTTATTGTACTTATTTAGCGGTATTAAAAAATGCTAGAGAGAATCTTGAAGACTTGGAGCAATCAGAAATCCGAACAGCATTACTGAATTTACCTTTAATGGATATGGAACAAGTATGTAATAAATATTTATTTATTTATTTATTTCTAACAAAGAAAAATTGGTTTTAACATATAATTTATTTTTCTTTGTTAGATAATTAATCAAGCCTTCAATATTCATCATGAAATATTGGAAAAACAAATTTCCGATTCTCTTTAATATATGCAAAGCAACTTAAAATAAAAAAAGCATATGTATAAAAATTAAATTTTTTATTATTTATTTATTTTTTTTATTATTATTTAAAAAAAAGAATTTTCTATAATATATTATATATATAGAATATGCTACCTTTATTAAATTTATAAAAAAGAAAAAAAATTTTCACGTTATAGTTTTAAATTAATTATTTATTAATAGAATAACTTTCATATATAGATAAAAACCAAACATAGATCGATTTATTATTTAATATAGGAGTTTAAAGATCATATAGTTTTTCTCGTTTTTTTTTTTAATGCGCTAACTTGATTGTGGCAATATCAATAAATCAATCATATCTGATTTAGGCAAGTTCAGATTATTATAATACACAGCCAAGCTCCGTTGTGAGTCGGCAAGCTCTATTTATAGTTTTTTTGGTATATCATTCTATAATGATTTCTCAGTTTCTATATTTAAAAGGGTATTATCAAATTCGGTAATATTATAATCAGTAATATTGGATATTATTAAAAAGTCAATTATTTATTTATATTATGCATATACTATACATATAATGTAATAGATTAACGTTTAAATATAATTATTACAATGGGTACAGCTTTTTATGTTGGTTTTATTCTTTTATTTGCCAAGCAGGCAAGCAGTATTTATATTTTGTATTTGGTAGATTCGAGAGAAAAAAAAAAAATAAATAAAAGTTTTTTCTTTTCTTTTATTTTTTTTTTTTAACGGAAAATTCGTTTTTATGCCTTTTTTTCTTTAAGTTTTATTTTAAGTTTTTTTTTTTTTAATATGTCTCAACAAAAAAATTCTAGTTGGAACAGTTTTTTTCACAGAGATCAAGCTCATGACACGACTAATAATAATGCACCTATGGAAGAACCAACGAGATTGTCATATTTTCCTCACAGACAGGAAGGAGGTTATGGTGACATAGAAAAACAAACAACTAGTAGTAATCCAGGAGACCCTTCTTTCTGGAAAACTCCAGGAAGTGAACAAGTAAACGTTACACCAAGCGCTCCACCTCCCCCAGAATCACTCTATGAATCTAATACTGAAAGAGAGGAAACGGAAAGTGATGAAGAATATGCAAGAAGAATACTTAGAGAAGAACAAGAAAATTATATGAGATATAGTCAAGGTAATATTGGACAACCTGGTAGTAATGTTAGAGGTTCGTATCCATATCCACCAGGTGAAACGGGAAGTTATTATGACGGCGGAAATCCTGTACAAGCGGGAGTACAAGGACCACCACCGACATTATATGATCCTAAACTACCAAAAGCATATATGGATCCTAACGTACAACGGCAATTACAAAAGAAAAGATTATGGAGACCATATTTTACTTATCTTGTCACATTAATACAATTAGTTTTATTAATTTATGAATTCGTATATAATCAAAAAGAAACTGGTAGTTTAATTCAAACTAAACCATCCATTAATCCATTGATTGGACCATATACTTCTCCTACTCTTATTAGATTAGGAGCAAGATTTGTACCATGTATGAAACCCCTTCAATCAATTCCCGCTGATACAGTTTTTCCTTGTATTGATCAATCATTACCTGATATAACTCAAGGTAGATGTACTTTAGAATCTCTCTGCGGTCTTGGAGGATTTAATAATGGTAAACCAAATCAATGGTTTAGATTTATTACACCAATATTTTTACATGGAGGTGTAGTACATTTTTTATTTAATATATTATTTCAAATACAAACTGGTAGACAAGTTGAAAGTGATATGGGATGGTGGCGTTATAGTATAATTTATATGGGTAGTGGTATATTCGGTTTTATATTCGGTGCTAATTTTTCTAATGTTACTTTACCATCATTGGGTGCTAGTGGTTCATTATTTGGTATAATTGGTGTTTTATTGTTAGACTTATTACAAAATTGGAAATTGATTGTTAGTCCATGTTGGGAATTAACTAAGTTATTATTAGTTATAATATTCTCATTTTTACTTGGGTTATTACCAGTTATTGATAACTTTTCACATATTGGCGGTTTTATTATGGGTATATTATTGGGTTTGGTATTAATGCCTACCATAACTTTTTCCAAAGTTCATAAAAGATTTAATTGGGTATTAAGAATTATAGCTTTACCAATAGCTGCTTTATTGTTCTACTTTTTAATTACAAATTTCTATCACAATGATGACCCCGCTCAATCTTGTCCTTGGTGTAAGTATTTAGATTGCGCTCCTATTGCCGGTTGGTGTGATATTAATGGTATACAAAATGCAACTACTACCAATAATCCTTAAAAGATGAGTTAATAATATTAAAAGAACGAAATAGAAAATTAAATATATGACTATTTTTGATTTAAAATTCTTTTTTGAAAAATTTTAAAAATTTGAATTAGAATATAATCATTAGAATATTTTTTGAACAAATAGGGAACCTTATTTTTATTATTATTATCAAATATTTAGTAATTATAATATGTGAACTTTTTTTTTTTTTTGATTGATTGAAAGAAATGTTTTAAACTCAACTTATTT
>JADRCO010001464.1:0-19114 GCA_021464525.1 Rhizophagus sp. LPA8_4_AMF | reverse complement strand
ATATTAAAAAAATTACACAATCTATAAATATTTTAAATGAGATTTGGAATGGGATTTGGGATTTGGGATGGGATGGGATCGGATATGGGATTTTGAATGGGTGGGCCAAAATTATCTTGATTCTGGCCGAATTTATAATGTTGGCCAAATTTAGTTAAAATCGAAAATTTTCATATTATATGGTCTAACATGAGCTTTATATATCTTCATAACCTAATAAAGTTGATTATTTTGCTAAATTACACCTAGAAATGAATATATTTTGATTAAAAGGGGAAATTTTCATATTTAAGAAAAATCGATCTCAAAAAATTATTAAGCAATCCAATCAAATTTTGTTCCAAACGGGCTCATCCTTTATATGATGCACAAATTTGGTACAAATTTATGCAAATACATTTTTACTGGGTATCATTACTAATTTACTTTCTTTCATTACTAATAAATATGTAACTTATGAAGTATTTTGTATATTTTTATATTTTAAACTAATAAAAATTTTATAATTTCACTTTAAAAATTTATGAATTACCATACAATGATGTGATTTTATTGCAATTTTTAGCACATTTTATTTTATGATCAATGTGCAGAGATCATAGTGAAATTATAGTGAAATTATAGTGAAATTATAGTGAAAATCGTATTAAAATCGTAGTAAATTTAATTGGATGATTTTTCAACAGAAATCACACAGAATTTTTTCATAGGGCATTAATTATCATCATATATACTGTATAATGTATTTATAAATCATTCCTAATATTTTTAATTTTCAAAATAATTCCAATATCTTATTTGTTAATTCTTTCGGTAAATACAAGTTTTAGATCGCGGGGGTTAGTAAGAACTGAGCGTTTAATAATAATTTGTCCTTATTAATGCTATTTTCAGGGAGAGTCCATTTATATTTGAGCACTTTAAAAGGAATGATATAAATTACTTATTTGGTTCAACTATAAATAAATTAAGCAATTTAAATATATTTTACTCACGGATCATTGAAAGAATAATTCTTTGTTCCATTAAAGATAAATTTTGTCCGACACTATATGTTTTTAAGAAAAAATTTAATTTTAAAATGTGGTAAAATTATTTTATATTTGTAAAAAGAAGTACATGCTGTATATACCAATTTCTTGGACCAGAAGAAAAAGTAACCCAAGAATATGCGTGTCTTTTCTCGCTACTTAAAAATCTTTCAGGGTCGTATTGATTAGGATTTTTCCAATATTTTGGATTATGATGAATTTGCCAAGCATTTACCATACATATAGTATTTGTTGGTAGAGTATAGGGGCCAAGCTTAACTGGCTTATTTAATCTTCTAGCAGTTATTATTGGTGCCGGTGGATAAGCTCGTAAAGATTCTTTAATAATTGCATTGACATATTTCAATTCCTAATATATATAGTTATATACAGTACACATAATATATATGAGTAAAATACAGTAAAATTGTAAAATGTGAAAATTAATAAATTATAGTAATGGCTTAATAGTACCTTTAATTGATCTGAATTTGGTATAATTGGTTCGTTACCAAGAATATTAATTACTTCTGCTCGTGCTTTTTCTTGCATTTCCTATTTATTTTGAATTACAAACAAATTAATGAAAAGATGTAAATTTTGAAAAATCAACCACAAAAATTTACCACTTACTGGATATTTTGCAAGAAAATAAAGCGAAACACTCAATGCTATTGAAGTGCCTAAAAAAAAAATTTTTTGAAATTTTAAATAAAGATCTTTGTAATTCATAAATAAATTTTCTGTCCCCAGAAATTTATGTCCTAATTTAATCTAATATGTACGTACTACAACGCACAATTTTAAACTTACTATCATGTCCTGCAGCAAAAATGCTCGCCAACTCATCCCTTAATTGTTTTATATCGGTATTAATTTCTGCTTGTTCAGTAAGTTTTAACATGCTCGTTAATAAATCACGACCATTATAAGAATTTTTCTTAATCTCATTTCTCCTTGCTTCTATAACATCATAAATGAATCCATCAAATTCTTTGAGTGCATCCAAGTATTTTTTGTTAGATTTTAAAGGCAATTTATCTACCCATGGAACCATACGATAGAGAGGAGATCCAACAATTGAAACAACATATTTATAAGAACTTATAAGATGAGAAACTCCTTCGGATTCTAAACACTAAAATATAATCTTTTTTAGATTGTAATAATTAGTACTAAAGAAATATATATATCTTCCAACTCTTACTCCAAACTTATGTCCAAAGCCCAATTTTCCCAATGCTTCAATTGTAACACGTTGCATAGTTTCGTATACATCAATTGGTCGATTTAATTTTGGTTTCATGAAAGCAAAAAGGTCCATCGTAGTTTCACCAACAATTTCTGGAGATAAGGCAATATTGAATGCAGAATTCGCTAAATTCCTATGAGTTCTCCATTTCTATAAAATAGTCAATATTACTTTAAGTATTAACGATTCTACTTAGGGAATAACGGCATTAACGAGAATAATGCTTATAAAAATCGAAGTCGAGATTACATACATCTCCATTAGCAAATGGTAATCCAGACCCGAAAAATTTATCTAAAAAACTACCAGGATCTGGTTCGAATTTGGTAGCATCATCCTCTAATAAATAATTTTAATTATTTAAGGGAACGTTTTGTTATGTTTTAACTGTACCGCACATTAAAAAAACAAATTACCTGATTCAGTCAATAAAATTTTAGCATATTCAGGGCTTGCGATACTTACTGAGCCGAAGTAACTCTATAAAAGTAAATAAATATATATTTTTTAATAAATAAGAGAAATTAAGATAAAAATGGGTGACATTGATATTTACAAAATAAATTCCATGGTCTCCTGAACGTCTTTGAATTAAATCCTCAATTTCATCATAGTTCTTTTGTTGTAAATTGGCCCACAATATTTCTAATGTAGAAACATTTGGAATACTCTCAAGTCCTTCAGGTTTTTTATTAATTTTACGAATGAAATTAATAACAACAATCAAGATAATAACGAAAAATATTGATATAAACATTTTTTTGTTTAAAAGTACATGCTGTAGGTACTGTACAGACAGTATATTTATATAATTACTTGTTACATGAAACATTATAGGCCCAATTTAGTAAGGTATTTTTGTCTTTCGAGATTTACGAATTATAAAATTCGGAAGGTTTTATCTAATCTGGATGCAAAATTATCATGCACTTGATTATGCCCCATAGAAAATTTAAAATACACATGACGAACTATATTAGTTCCCTTAATTTGTATAAGCATTGTATTAGAAATTTCTCTTTTTAGCTAAGGGGTGAAAATTATTTTAATTAATGATCGACAAGTGATGCGACATTTCCGATGGCTGTTAATTTCGCAAATATATCGTTTTTTATTAAGGAGGTGATGCTTTTTGATTAAAGAAGTGGGTTGTACAAACTATTGTTGAAAAAAAAATGTATCGTTTTTGATTATTGAAAAAAATGTATCATTTTTGATTATTCGGTAGTGTCACATGGCATGCGCAGTGCATGCGCTAATTGCGCCATGTACTGTACAGTACTATTATTTTTCGCGTTTAACGGATAATCGATGAATTTATGAATTAAACTACCGCTATTTTCCATTTTTCATATTATTTACTCAACCTTTATTAAAATTAAATAATTAATGAAGTACTTTTACTAATAGCAACTCTTTACAATTAATTTAATATATGAAAATTGCTAAGCTTGTAAATATCAATACATATATATATTTAGACAAATTATTATTATTTTGCTATAATATATAATTTATATCTAAGATTCTTTTTATGTCCATAAATTAATACTTTATTATGTAATTTTTACAAAGTTATTATTAGTTAACTTTTTGAAAAACTGAAATTTTAAAAACACCAGATTTTATTAATGAAACCGCCTTTGTCGTATTAAGTAATTCGATTCTCCATAAAATTTTACATATATTCGAGCAATTAAAATAATATTTATTCTCCATTAATAAGTTGCATCTGGAGGTTGAAACTAAAAAAAATGAAAAAAGTTGGCGTAATGGAAATTTTTTATACAATTATTATATTATTAAAAAAATTATTAAAATAGATAGAGAAAAGTTCAAAAAATAAAAGTTTATTAAGGTTCATAGTATATTATCTAGAAAAAAAATCATGTTATATTAGAACTATTTATTGATTATAATATGTTTTAATTAGCAAAAAACAAGTCAGCCAAAAAAACCTGACATTTCCGCTGACTGGTATGTATTTATAACGTAACACTTTGTTGAATCAGATTTTGCGAAAGTTTTGGAACTGGTATCTGAGAGCACAGCATGTGATTTCGAATTCACATCGATAACTTGCAGTTAGATTCTAATTAGCTGATAATAAATGCATTTCATGACGTTATGTTAACAAAAACTTTGCTTTTTTAGAAGCCATATTAATAAGAATGTTGTGAAAACATTTCTTTGATAGCAAAAATTAAATAAAAAAAAAAATAAAATAAAAAAATATTTTTCACCGGTCAAAATGGTGCAATCGGCTGGAAATCGGATGTCCGATTTTAGGTCGATTTTGGGTCGATTTTGGGTTAAAAGTTCCGAATTTAAAAAGTTCCGATTGGCAGCAAATCGGAATACAAATTCGGAACTAAATCATTACAAATCAACATTCTGAATTAATTCCGATTTAACAAAATCAACATTACGATTTAGCAAATTGATATTACAGATTTTGAAATATTTTTAAATATTTTTATTAAAATCATATTTTGTAAAAAATGATACAAATTAGCAAATTAAACCCACCAAAACCCAAAAACCTACCAAAAAACTCATCCAAAACCCTCCAAAAAACCCTATTAAAAAATCTACAAAAAACCCTGCCAAAATCCACCAAAAATCCCTATGCAGTTTTTTTTGCACCGATCCACCTCATATCCACCCATAAAAGCCGAAACCTACAAAATTAAAGAAAGAAATGTTAGAATGTCTCTTATAGATAATTTCGAAACTTCCCTATAAACATTCATCTACTGATTACTCACGCCTAAAGAAGCCGAAACCTATAAAATTAAAGAAAGAAACTTAACGTGATCATGGTTAAGAAAAGTTCGCTCGAACTTTTCTTAATTTGTACTACAACATAACGTGATCACGGTTAAGAAAAGTTCGCTCGAACTTTTCTTAACCGTGATCACGTTTAGAACGTTTCTTAAAAATAATTTAAAAACCCCCTAACACTTACCTGCCGATTATCCATGCCGAAGCAGTTTCCTATAAAAAAGAAATGAAAGAAACGTTAAAAACGTTTTTTTTTTAAAAAAAAAAAGTTTCGAAATTATTTTTGAAACTCACTTTGGATTCTGGATTCCACGCCGGAGCCGATTTCCTACAAAAGTGAAATAAGAAAAAAACGTTAGAAACGTTAGTTTAAAGTTTTCTGAATTAAATCTCGAAACTTACCACGGAATTCGGTATATTAGGAGCCGATTTCCTACAAAAGTCATAAAAAAAGTTAAGATACGTTTTTTAAAGTTTTCGAAAAAATAACTTCGGAAACTTACCTGGAATTCTGGTATCCAAGATGGGCCAGTTTCCTTATCTTCAGTAGACTTCCGGTATCTACGTTATAGCCGGTTTCCGACAAAAACAATTATAAAAAATGTTAGTATACGTTTTTATTAAAAGTTTTCGAAGTCCAACTTCGAAAACTCACCGGATTCCTTCCTTATTGGGCCGATTTCTACAAAATCATAATAAAAAAACGTTAAAAACGTTTTTTTTTTAAGCTTCAAAAATTAGTTTCGAAACTTACCTTGGAATTCGGCTATCCACATCGGAGCGATTCCTACAAAAAAAAATAAAAAAAAAACATTAGAAACGTTTTTTTTTAAAGGTTTTGAAGATTATTTTCGAAACTTACCTTGGAATTCGGCCATCCACTTTGGAGCCGATTCCTACAAAAAAGAAATAAAAAAAAAGTTAGAAACGTTTTTTTTAAAGGTTTCGAAGATTATTTTCGAAACTTACCTCGGCTAATAAAAAAGATAAAAAAAAAATTTTCCGAAGTAAAGGAAACTTCGGAAACTTTCGGAATAAAAAAGATAAAAAAAAAGTTTTTTTTAGTGAAAGTTAAAAAAAGCTTAAATTCGGATAGCTTATTTTTAACATTAAAATGGAAATGATCACATCAGTATCAATCGGGGACTGTATACACGATTAATCCTCCTGTTTTTCGAAATACTGTACCCCTGAACCCGTTGCCTTTTCATCGCTGGTTCCTTCTCAACATCTATCCTATCCTTTAATAATTCAACAATAACGTCCATTACCCGCTTCACGTTTTTACGCAACTCCTTTTCTTCCTCTTATTCGCAAATAGAGATTGAAATCGGGACATATCACACAAGTAAAATTTAACTAATTCGGTATGAAAAGTAAGGGGAAAAGAAATAAAAAAGGAAAAGAGTTGGTTGCGAAAAGAAAAGCGGATCACCACTATACTATAGATTGATAAATGTCCGATCATAATAATTTCGGGAAAATCCAAGTTGGGTAAGATCAGTGGATAGCGATACCTAATTTGGCTTGGGAAAAATCTGCGTAAACTTTATAAATTCACGAAATTATTCTAAATTATAGTTTCTTTTTACCGCCAATTTTTGTTCAAAATGACTGTTAATATTAAAGAAACTTATAATGTCAGGCCAACTCAACCAACACAACATTCACCAATAATTCTATCTAATCATGATTTAGTACTTCCAATGGTTTACATGTTTGCTCATCATTTTTACAAGAATGTTGATAACAAAAATGATTTTATGGATCCTAGTAAACTACGTGATTCATTGGGAGATATTTTATCTGATTATTATCCATTGGCTGGTCGTTTAAAAAAAGAAATTGATGGTAAATTAAGCATTGCATGTTGTGATCAAGGTATTCCATTTATCATAGCCGAAAGCCCAGATATTACAATTCAACAACTTGAAGAAAAAAATTGGCAGCCTTCTTCAATTCCAGATCATCTTGTACCTGATTTACCTGTAACTCATGGATTAATATCACTTCCTTTGGATGTGCCATTACTTATGGTACAGCATACCACATTAGCTGATGGATCTGTTGTTTTAGGAACGGTCATGCATCATACAATTGCAGATGGTATCTCATTATTTTGTTTTTTAGATAATTGGGGACGTAAGGCTCGTCAAGAACCAATCATTCCTCCTGTACATGACCGTTCTTTACTAAAGGCTAGTGGTAACCCACCAACTCATGAACATCCTGAATTCAAGCTGTTTAAACTTCCAACTGAGGCTTCTCAGGCGATGCCACCGATGCCACCGATGATAACAAAATTATTTCATATTAATAGAGATAATTTAAAAAAATTATGCAATGTTTATTCTGGTGAACATAATTTGGTTTCAGCTAATGATGCACTTGTAGCTCACCTTTGGAGATTGGTAACTAGGGCACGTGGAATTCCTTTAGATGCAGAAGTTATTTGTGCATTTCCTTATGATGGAAGAAAAAGACTCAAACCATTCTTTCCACCAAATTATTTTGGTAATTGTATCTTGTAAGTTAACTGATATGTCTTATCTTAAATCGCTGATAAATTTTGATATTTATATTCCTGATATTTCCTAGAAATACGGTTCTAAAAATGCTTGTTTCTGAGTTGATAAATGGATCTCAACCAAATCTTGCACTTCAAATACGAAAAGCAATTGATAAAGTAAATGACTCAAAAATAAGATCCTCAATTGATTGGATTGAGCAACAACCAAATAAAAGTGAAATTAAATTAAATTGTAATTACTATTGTGGCAAAGATCTTGTCTTGACCAATTGGTCTAAATTTTCATTATATGATTTAGATTTTGGTTATGGAACTCCATTAAGATTTAGCTTGAGAAGAGGAAGAAATTTGGATGGAATAGTTATCCTACTTGGAACTAAATATGATGATGGAATACAAGCTTATACAAGCTTAATTATTGAACACATGCAAAAATTAGAGCAAGATCCTGAATTTAAAGAGTTCTTTCAAATTTCTTAAGTAGATTTTGTAGGTTTTCTTAAACAATACATGTGTCATGTAATTCTTAAATTTGTAAAAATTAAAGAGATTAAATTATTAAAAAATTATTGCTTTTGTGTTTTTTTACCAGTGAGACAAATGGTTCCACTATGAGTTAATATTATGAACATTACAGTATTAGTTTTTGCGCTAGTAAATAACATTGAGAGAGCACCCTTTAACTAATCATACTCATTTTTTGAAATTGCTGACTCAGAAGAACTTTTCCACGTATCTTAAATCATACTTAAGAATTTATTCCTGTAAATATTATAATATTAATAATCAAAAATTTTTTATATTTTATTAAAATGCTCTCATAATCTTTTATTTCCTCTAAATTAACCACTCCAATTGTTCAATCTTTAATTACAACTGCTCTATAAATTGTACATGATGGTATTTTACTAATCTTTTTACATTGGTCTGAACTTTATTCCAATCTAAATTATGAATTTTTTGAAAATAAACACCCCTATAAAAAAGAATTGTCCAGAAAATATCTACAAAATGTCCGAAAAATGTCCTGGTATATTTGAGCGTATCCAGGAAATAACCATTTTTTGTTCTAAAAAATAATCACATCATCTGTTCATAATTTTTTAAATGTCCAAAATACGTACAGAAAATTACTAATTGTCTGGAATATGTATAGAATTATTTTTTTAAAAAAAAATTAATAATTTTCTAATGCAGAAAATGTCCGGAATATGTATGGAATTTTTTTTTAAAAAAAAATTAATAATTTTCTTCTAATACAGAAAATGTCTGGAATATGTATAGAATATTTTTTAAAAAAAATTGATTCGCTATGGATTGCATTCAAATATAAATCACGTACAATAGCCAAAATGTATTTAAATACCTTTTTTTGGGTGAAATGGAAACCATAGAGCCCAGAGCGTAATAAATAAAATCAGTAACTGCTATACATGAACCAAAATAAAAATGCCAAAGTCGAAATATAAAGTCAGAATTAATTAAATTAATTATAATGGTCAGAATTAATTATGATGGTCGAAATAATTATTAATTATTATGGTTGAAATTAATTACGAGTAGCGGCATTTACAGTATATGTATATTAGCAAGTCACGGGAAAATATCAGATTGCATTGCGATACATTTTGATTTATTCAATTTATTTGTAATAATTCTACATTTTAAATAATTATAATATAATGATTTAAAACTCTATTTATATTCAATTTATTATTTTCTCTGGTTCAATTTATCTACTGACCATATAAATCATGTAACATATCAAGTTAACAACTAAGTTCTTTATTAAGAAAAATTAAAGTTTCAAGACTTCAAAAATTACCGCCTACATCCAATCTAAATTCAAAGCAAGGCAAACCCTACAAAAAATAACAAGACAAACCGGTAGTAACTATTTCTTTAATTAAAAGAGTTAAAGTTTCTCGAAGTTCAAAAAACAACGAAACTTACTCTAAAGATGATACCTACAAAAAAAAGAGGGAACGGTTGGTGACCTGTTTCTTCAATTAAAAATAATCTCAGTTTTGAAGAAAACTTCAAAACCTACCTATGAAAGTCCGAAAGAGAAACCTATAAAAAATAAAAGAAAATGGTTAGTTAACCATTTTTCAATTAAAAAAAAGGTTAGTTCGAAGTGAAATAACTTTGGAACCACCTGAGATAAAAGAAGATTTTTGATTTCCCGCCAAAATTCCACCTGTGCAAGAACCCAAAAAATCGTCTAAAAAAGAAAAAATGAAGCGTTAGTAACAGTTGTCAAAATTAAACTGAAGTAGATAAGAACTTTTATTAGTTTATTTCATTTGATAGAAATAATTTTATGAAATTTTCCTTTTTTTCTTAATAAATATATAAAATATATAGAAAAATAAAAAAAAGTCAGATTATAAGTCAATTTGATTAATAATACAATTTCTATAAATTTCAAATCAATTAAACTGTAAATAAAAACTTTTATTGGTTTATTTCATTTAAAAATATTTGATAGAAGTAATTTTAGGAAATTTTTCTTTTTTTCTTAATAAATATATAAAAAAATAACAAAAGTCAGATTATAAGATAATTTGATTATTAATGCAATTTCTGTAAGTTTAAAATAAATTAACCTGTAAATAAAAACTTTTATTGGTTTATTTCATTTAAAAATATTTAATAGAAGTAATTTTATGAAATTTTTCTTTTTTTCTTAATAAATATATAAAAAAATAAAAAAGTCAGATTATAAGTCAATTTGATTAATAATATAATTTCTGTAAATTTCAAATGAATTAAAATGTAAGTAAGAACTTTTAATAATTTTATGAAATTTTTCTTTTTTTCTTAATAAATATATAGAAATAGTATATAGAAAAATAAAAAAAGTCAAATTATAATTCAATTTGATTAATAATACAATTTCTATAAATTTCAAATGAATTAAACTGTAAGTAAAAACTTTTATTGGTTTATTTCATTTAAAAACATTTGATAGAAATAATTTTATGATATTTTTCTTTTTTTCTTAATAAATATATAGAAATGTATAGGAAAATAAAAAAGTCAGATTATAAGACAATTTGATTAATAATATAATTTCTATAAGTTTCAAATGAATTAATCTGTAAATAAAAACTTTTATTGGTCTATTTCATTTAAAATTTAAAAATATTTGATAAAAGCAATTTTATTAAATTTTCCTTTTTTTCTTAAATTAAAAATCCCAAAAGCCTTGAAGGATCTTCTAGAAAAATAATGTTTGTATCTAATCATGTATATAAATTTATTAAAATTTTATATACTTTTGAAATTTATTTCTAGAGAAATTCTGCTCCATAGAACGTGTATAATAGTTCTCTTGAATCAAACAATAGTCATTAAATTTCGTCATATAGTCATAAAGGCAATAAAATGTTGATTCTTTGTAAGCAAGCCATTTATAGAATACATTGAATACGAAATTGAAGAAAATGAGATAAAATACGTATTGTTGTATTATTTAAAACTATATATAAAGAAACTTAAATTTTGTTAAAGATAAAAAAACTTTACCATTCAATGGGCAAAGAATCTAAAATTAGGGGATTATATATCCCAACCAACGGAAAAAGAAACGCTGACGAACCCTCCCAAGAAGCTCGTTATATTGTTAGAACAATGAAAGAATTAAAGTCGCTTGTTGCGGGAAATAAGGATAGTAAATGCATGGAAGATTATTTGGATAATGAATTAAGAATTTTTTACGATAATAACTCATCCGAGCCAATAAATGAATACATAAATAGATATGTGAAAAATTCTAATATCCACGGACCAGTTATTGTCATCAAAAAAAATGGTGATTTAGATTTAAACACACATAAATCACTTGGTATCAATGTTTTAAGACATATTGATTCGATCGGTTTTAATCTAGTTTTTTAATCGTGCACTTGAAATGAAAATTTCTACATAATAATATATGCTTAAATTTTATAAGCAACTAGTAAGTTCACGACCAAAAAATTCGATATCGAGATTACACCGATCAATACCTATTTATCGAAAGATAATTATTCTTCCTTAAAGTTAATTATCGTAAATAAAAATCTTTAACGTTATGAATTTACGCGTTTAATTACCGTTCATAGATTAAAAAATCATTTAACAAAATGCCATTACGATAAATATAAATTTATTTTAATTTCAATTAATAAATCATAACTTGTTCATACATCCAATCCTTTATTGATTCATTTAATTGATTGGAAATTAATCTCACGACTATTCAACACTATGCTTTTGTTTCTAGAAAAGAATTATAAATAACCGCCTGACTTAAAATCATTTCCTTTAGTTAATTTATCTGCATTATTTAAACCGATAGCATTTTGAAGTAAATTAATTAATTCCACTTCAATATGTTTTCTACGTCTACGTTTGGGATTAGACATGAGCAAATTTTAAAAGGCTACCGTTGATATTAGTACTCCAGCCTCCCATATATACGTGCCACCATTCCCATAAAGGCAATTTAAACAATGATTTCATGTGATTTCATTGTTTAAATTTCTTTTTTGGTAAATATGTGTCCAAAACAATAATCGAGCATTAAAAAAAATGATCGTTTCACAATTTAAATTTTTTTATACGGAGTAGTCTAAATATTACATACCGTATTCATTACAAAATTTCCAGATTTCTTTGTAGTTTCATCGTTCAAGTTTTTTAAAGCGTAAGTTATCAATAAATTCCTTTATTGTCTAAGTTTGTGAAGAAATTATATGTCCAACTTTATTCACGTGACACGTGACGAAAATTTTTAATTTATAAGCACACGCATATAACAGTATTATTAATTCTACTTTAATTGAATCGTAATATAACCGAGTGGCTACAAATACATAACAGATAATAATTTTGATGTTCATTATACATTTAATATGAAATGATACAATTATTAAATTCATACATTTTAAACAATACCATTATATTTCTCGTAATTGAATTTTAACATGCATTGTAACCAATAAATTATTATTAAATTCATAATACATTATTGCCGTAAAAATTAAAATTTTATAAACCATAAAATTATTTTTCTTTGATTTCATTGAAAATTTAATATGCATTACAAATTGATATTAAATTCATACATTTTAAACAATATCCGCGTTATATTTCTTGTCATTGAATTTTACATTTTAACCAATAAATTACATATATTTAATAATACACTATTGCCTTTATATTTAATAGATGTTACCGTAACTATGCCCGATTTATAATATTATAACGTAAAATTTACAAAAGTAGAAAGATTAAAAAATAAAAGGTCAATTTTGACCCCAAATTGAAACCGTTTCATTATTTAATATTATATTTAACATATAAAGAATTCAGAACCTATAATATTTTGAAAGCCATCAATAAATATTTAAACAATTAGTTTGATTTACAATAAAGTTTTTGTTGGGTTTCGATTGAATCAGTCATTCTAATTACGATTAGAAAATTTAGAGTTTATTTTACACGGCCTTTTTCATTGCATCCTTTGGATCGAACTGTTTTGCGTGAGGAATTGCGTTTAGAATAATGGAACAACCATTATAAGAGAATTTATCAAAGTAATGAAAACGGGCATCGTTCCAAAAATTGTTCTTGTTTACTACGTATTGGGGATATATTATCATCATCATAAATTCGATTACTATATTTAGGTTTTTAGATTTATTGTAGTTTACTTCGCTTTTACGTTTTTCAGAGAAATTTCCTCGAAAAAAGTTAGCGAAATTTACTATGATCCCTCGTGATCATAAAATAACAGAAATTACTAGCTGCTACATGACCACAATAGTAAGAAAATATTTTTTGATTTGAGAAGTCAATTGAAGTTTGTTCCATAATTGTACTTAGGAGTTGTTCAAGAGACGCCTAAAAGAATTCAATTACCTCGATTACTTCCGAATTTGTGGTAAAAGCAAGAAGTTTTATAATGTGGTTACAATTCAAATGTACATTTCACATATACTATAATATAATAATTCATATTGTCTCTTAATAATAATACATAAATACTTAATACTTATAGCAGTCAAATGGATTTAATGTTAATAAAATTAAACAAAGCAATGCTGGTTATATTAAGAGAAAGTCATTCCATAACTTATGCGGTTGATTATAAATAATAAAATTATGATTCATATCTATACAGTATTTTTTCGTATCGGTATCGGTAGTTTATTTTTATACTTCACAATAGACTTGGGTGAAAATAGTAGGGCTTGGAACGATAAAAAAAACATATTATTTTAAACAGCATATTATTTTCTGCGCAATACATGTATCACCTGCATATTTATGCGGGGAGTCGGGGTAAAATATTGCGATCTACCTATTTAGGCAATGTGTGTCAAGTGTCAACTTCTAATCGTTTGGAATAAAAATCTCGAGTTTGTGCGACAATTTATTTTCTTACATATATGATATATTCCGCATCATTTACACTGACTTTTTTATTAACTCTTGTTGTTAGGACGCAACTTTATGTGAAATATTTTGAATATAAAAATTCAAAAAAAGACGGAACATTTACTTTTTACGAGTATGTGATATACAACCTGTACAACGGCAATGTTCAACCTGAGGAAAAGGAGACATTTTTTTCTTTCTATAATAATCATCTTCAAAAAATGCGTAATCTTTCGAAAAAACCTAAACTAGTGGAGGTAATGTAGTTATTCATAATTTTGTGTTTAATCTAAACTCTTAAAGGATGAATCGAGTAAATATAAAAATTTATGCAATGAGGTATTGGTCAACTACAAATATATGATTAAAAGTTATCGACAAGGTGTCATCCCTTGATGATAGAGAAAAATCAAAACCCCGCAATATACTTTGCGGCCGATTTAACTTTATTTTCACATGAGGTCTGATACTTTTTGATAATTTTTAAAGTGATTATAAGAGAATTACTCTTTGAGGGTAAATTAATATCCGATTGAGCATTGCCTTAGTTCGTAGGATATCGTCCCTTGAGGGTAAAGAAAATCAAACACTTGGCGGTTGATTTGACTTTATCTTCACATAAGGTCTGATTCCTTTTGGCTACTTAGAAATGATATTCTGATCAAGTTAATATTAGTTAATAACAAATTTCAATATGAATTTTTTGACAGTTAACTTTTTTTTTTTTGTTACTTTAAAGGGTGAAAAAGAACGTGTAAAACCATTCTTTGATCTATTAGTTCAAGCTAAAATAGAATATAAATACATTCACTCTTTGTCGATGTTATTGACTTGTGAAATCAAAAATTTAGGATGGTCAGACATCGACACAACTAAAAATGCGAATGTTCAACATTTAATTACTGAATTTGGAAAAGTTAGGTGTGGTTTTTTTTAAGTTTGGAATTTTGAAAAAAGGTCTAATATAAATTAAATATTTTTTAGTTCAATGGACATAAAGATAAGGTTATAGCCACTATAGCCAAATCTATTTCAACAATTGAATTTGATGTGGATGATCCTCTTCTATCGGCTGTTATTGACTATGATCATTTAAAAGTAAAACACACTGATATAATTAAGCAAGTAGAAGAAAAGGATTGGATTAAAATAATAATGAGATTAAGAATTTATCTTTAATGGAACAAAGAATTATTCTTTCAATGATCCGTGAGTAAAATATATTTAAATTGCTTAATTTATTTATAGTTGAACCAAATAAGTAATTTATATCATTCCTTTTAAAGTGCTCAAATATAAATGGACTCTCCCTGAAAATAGCATTAATAAGGACAAATTATTATTAAACGCTCAGTTCTTACTAACCCCCGCGATCTAAAACTTGTATTTACCGAAAGAATTAACAAATAAGATATTGGAATTATTTTGAAAATTAAAAATATTAGGAATGATTTATAAATACATTATACAGTATATATGATGATAATTAATGCCCTATGAAAAAATTCTGTGTGATTTCTGTTGAAAAATCATCCAATTAAATTTACTACGATTTTAATACGATTTTCACTATAATTTCACTATAATTTCACTATAATTTCACTATGATCTCTGCACATTGATCATAAAATAAAATGTGCTAAAAATTGCAATAAAATCACATCATTGTATGGTAATTCATAAATTTTTAAAGTGAAATTATAAAATTTTTATTAGTTTAAAATATAAAAATATATGAAAGAAAGTAAATTAGTAATGATACCCAGTAAAAATGTATTTGCATAAATTTGTACCAAATTTGTGCATCATATAAAGGATGAGCCCGTTTGGAACAAAATTTGATTGGATTGCTTAATAATTTTTTGAGATCGATTTTTCTTAAATATGAAAATTTCCCCTTTTAATCAAAATATATTCATTTCTAGGTGTAATTTAGCAAAATAATCAACTTTATTAGGTTATGAAGATATATAAAGCTCATGTTAGACCATATAATATGAAAATTTTCGATTTTAACTAAATTTGGCCAACATTATAAATTCGGCCAGAATCAAGATAATTTTGGCCCACCCATTCAAAATCCCATATCCGATCCCATCCCATCCCATTCCAAATCCCAAATCCCAATCCCAAACCAGTCCCAATCCCAATCCCATCCCATCCCAAATCCCAAATCCCATTCCAAATCTCATTTAAAATATTTATAGATTGTGTAATTTTTTTAATATAAAACTTTATTTAAATAATGTAATTCTAATGTTTTAGCTATTTTCTTTTGAATTGTTAAAAAATTTTTGCTTTTTTATTACTTTATTTAAAATTAAATAATGGTTTAATTTTCTCCTACCGGCCAAAATTAAATAATTGGCATGGGAATTTCCTTTTTGGAATCATGTGTAATAAAAAAATAAATTTTTCTTTTTGGAAATTTGTGTAATGTCACGTTAGTGTTACAATCCGGATGAATCCTACTTGCACCCATATTAATATGGGATATGGGACAAAAAAAGTTTTATGCCATTTATAAAAAATTGAACTAGTAAATTATGTCTGGTGAACATACTACTGGTATTTATGATATTATATAAATTTTATTTAAGAAAAAATTATTAGTAAAATTGTTGGATATTTGAATATGAGATATGGGATTTTGTATTTCATATATAGTTTAATCCCATTCTATTCATCTATCACCTTTCTTTCTATTTCATCCATCACTTCCTTTTCCAATTCTTTCTTTTCATCACATCCCCTGCCATTTGTCCATCACTTCCCTTTTAATTCTTTCTCTTCATTACCTTCCCTTCCATTTTGTTTATTAGTTTACTGTACATTATAGAAAAAAAAATAGACGAAAAAACCAAAATTTCCTCTAAACTTATTTAAGCTAACAAAATAAATTTTAGTAATCGAAATCTGCTGATCAAATTGTCCGATCTATGGCAATACGGAATCAGCTACCTGACCAAATCGCCTAAGCTAACAAAAACAGAATAGATCAGGCGCAGGTTGCACAATTCAAAAATTATTTATACAGAGTAAACTAAACGTTACAGATCAACATAAATTTTTTTAATTGTTTAGAAGATGATTGATGATAGATAGAAGATGATGATAATAATAATAATAATAATAATAAAATTTGTGCGCATCTGCGCAGGGACCCGTTCACATTACCAACAATCATTTTACCAACAATCATTTTACCGATACTCACTTTACCGACAGGTACATTTTACCGATAATCATATTACCAACAATCACTTTACCGACAGGTACATTTTACTGACAATCATTTTACCGACAAAATAATAATAATGCAATTTATATGTAATAAAATAAAGTAATATAGAATTATTTATCTATTTATCTTGGTTTTATTTATTATTATTAAAATAAAACTTTATTAGTTTATTATTATTATTTGAAATGATTGAGTACATTATTGTTATTATATTCGATTAGCATTTTGAAATACTCTAGCTAGAATACTTACTAATAACAAAAAAAGGTCTAAACTAATAAATAAAAAGCAAATTATAAGAACAATTTTAAATATATAAAACCTGTAATTTTAAACATGTCTGCTTATCAAATATGTATAAATAAGAGTAAATAGTTTTTGATTTACATGTAATTTTTTGTAATTTGTTTATTAAAAATTTTTCAAGTACAAATGAACTTTACTTTATATATTATGGTAAAAAAAGATTCTTTTGTATTTTAATTTTCATAACTAAAGTGGATAGTGAAATAGTAATAAATACTGCAAGTGTTGGTAAAATGAGTATGAGTGTCAGTAAAATGAGTGTTGGTAAAATGTACCTGTCGGTAAAATGAGTGTCAGTAATGTGAACCAGACCCCTGCGCATGTGCATACCCCACGTGACTTATTAAAATTAATTAAATTTGATTGGCTATGTATCGATCTTTTTAATTTTATTTTTTATTTTTTTTTTCTTTAGAAATGTTTTAACGAAATGGACAAAAGTAAGTGTTTCTTCATTATTTTTCATTTGTTTTGTTTAAAAATGTTTCTTATTAATTTTTTTTTGTAAAAAAACCTTTTGGAAGCGAAATGGGTGAAAGGCAACTAGGTAAGTCAATTTTTGTTTGCTTTGTTTAAGAACATTTTCTAATGTCTATTAAATTTTTTTTGTAGGAACATCTTCTGGAGGCGGAATGGACCCCTGAAGATAAAAGGTAAAGGAGGAAGTCTTTTTTTTCCTTTTTTTTGCTTGTTTTGATTTAAGAACGTTTTTAACGTTCTTTTGTTAATTTTTTTCTTAGAAAAACCCTTGAAGATGTCCCCTGAAGGTGAAATGGATTTCTGAACACAAAAGGTAAGGGAAGGAAGTCTTTTTTATTTTCCATTTGTTTCGTTTAGAAACGTTTTTTAACATTCGTTTATTAATCTTTTTTTGTAGGAACACCCTTTGGAGGTAAAATGGACTCCTGAAGACGAAAGGTAAGGGAAGAGGGTCTTGTTTTTCACTCTTTTCATTAGTTTCATTTTAGGAACATTTTTTAACATTCTTCTAATAATTTGTTTTTGTAGGAACACTTCTAGGACTAAATAGAAGAAGGGTGAGTGCTTTTTCCATTTTTTTCATTTTTTTTTGTTTAGAAACGTTCTTCCATTAATTTTTTTTTAGGGGTACCTCTTTGAGATGAAACAGACTCCTAGAGAAATGCAATGTAACAAAAAAAGATCAAAAACTAGCTTAAAACATTCCAAGGAAAGTCATTTTCAAATTGTTAAATAAAGAAACTTTATTTCATAATAAAAATATAATAAAATAAAAATTAAGTTATACGCGTTATAAAACAAATAAATGATTGCTCTGATTAGCCAATCAAATTTAACTAATTTTAATAAGTCACGTGAGATGCGCACATGCACAAATTTTAAACCCATAATAACAGTCATCGGACATGTCTGGTACAAATGGTGTTACATATATGTCGATCATTTGATCAGTAAAATTTTACTATGATTTTTCGCCCTTTTTTTATTTCTCCTATAGGTAAATTGTGTAACATTTATGAACAACTAAAATTTTGTATTACCAAAACCGTTCGTCAGGT
>JADRCO010001463.1:0-19146 GCA_021464525.1 Rhizophagus sp. LPA8_4_AMF | reverse complement strand
AACAAGTTTTCCCGCTCATCCTTTTGATATTGTGAATCATACTCAGATATATCATACAAATTGTGTTGAAAAGAAGTGCTATTAGTTTCACAAGACAAATAATGATCATTTGATCTTGAAATTGCTACGATATCAGCAGGATTTGTTAACGAAAGAACTGGTCTTATCATCGTATTTTCTACATCTATAACTGGAATGGCCAGTTTCGTAAAAGCTGGTGTAGGAGCATTTGACTTTGCTAACAATTGAGTGTATACTTTAGCCATTTCTGTTGTTGAAATATTTGGCTTTGGTAATGCTTGAGTACCCAAACTGGTACTTGCTAATTGAAAACCTGGAATCTCCTGCCGAACTTGTGAGTTATTTAACTTCAGAGCTAAAGGTCTGTATTTTCGTGGATTTTGGCTGTTTTCATAAATTTGAGAACTGTTAACGTTTACAAATTGATAGGATATTTTTACAGGAAATACAAAAGATGTAAAGACCAAAGAGAGGTAAAGTATAAAAGAAAAAGTAGAGATCAGATTTATATATTTGATTGGCTGACGTGACTGCTTATTTTGATTTCGAACTAAAAAAACACCAATTTGGTTGTTTCTAAAGTTCGGAATTAGTTCACATCACACAACAAGATCAGCCCAATCAAAATAAACAAAATCTGACCAAAAAACCTGACCAACCGGAAATGAACAGGCCTAATTTAATCTTTCCCTTTATTTATTTATTTTTTTGTAGATAATTATAATACAGTCTAGAATTTTACCATAAATAGAATCAATTTCAAACATTTTGATTGGTAATGATCTTACTATTTTTATATATGCTGATCAAAGAATATCAATTAAAATATTTTATAACTGATGTAATTTTAAGTTCATAAAATTAGCAAAACTTATTTCAGAAAAATTTTATTTTTTTTTTCTAAATCCTAAAATTAAATCAAATATACATTATTTTCACTAAACTAGTTATCTATATTATCTATCTCATTTATTATTTACACTTTGCAAATTTTGTACTTCTTGTAATATGGTTAACAATTATTTTTCTTTTTAAATCCTATTTCACAGTATTTCTTATAAATATTTTCATTTATTTAATTTAAAGAGATTCCAATTTAGTTATATAAATTCTCTATTCATATCATCTTAAATTCATTCTCTTATGTTATTACTTTTTATCAAGTTATTGGAATAATAAGTTCTAGAAAAAAAGTATGATAAAGGGAGGAATGACTTGCTGTTGCTATATTTATAATATTTTTATTCAAACTTTTTTACTTATATATAACTACTAAATTTGCAAAAATATAAGGCAAATCCTTAACACATGATTTTTGTATATTTAGTACACAATAAAATTAAGAAAATAAGTTAAAGTAAAATTAAAAGCAATAAATAAAACTTAATAAAAAAATATTGCAACTTAAAATATATAATTTTATAATCTTTATATTTTCTGAAAGGAGAGTTAATTATGCAAAAAACTTTACTAAATATAAAACTACATACATTTATTACGTATTTTTATAATTGCATTTTATAATTTTATAAAATATCATAGAAAATTCTTTTGCCAAATCACGTTAATATGAAAGGAATTGGTCAATTAAATTTTAGTTTAATTGTTGATCACTTCAGAACTTTTATAAATAGTTAAGCTAAATAAAAAAAGTTTTAGATTATTAAAGATTGTGTAGATAATAAGAAAGAAATTATCTGTCATCATACATATATTTATTCTCATAATAGTACTAATAGTACTTATAAGTTAAACTTTACTAAAAACACTATTATAAAAGATTGATCATTTAAATTTACTTTATTACTTTAAGTAAGAACAAATAATTTAACATTTTAAAATAATTGGTTGGGATAATTAATTAGAATTATGAATAAAAAGAATGTATTAATAAAGTAAAAAAATATATTAATAAAAAATATATTAATAAGATATTATAATATTAATAATTAATATTAAAATTAATTTGTTTAAATTATTGTTATATTTTAATTAATAAATAAAATCACATAATTAATTAGTTAAATATATGACATTTGAGACTTAGTGATATATCAACATAACAATAGAAATAAACTCCTTAAATTTATTTATTACTTATTTATAACTAAACTTTAAGAAGTAATTTTTTATTAAACATTTATTCAATTTATATAATTTTTATACTATATATTAAATAAAAAAATTAAAGACTTTTCAATAAATCTAAAATTGTATAAATCTAATAATTAATAGATTCAGATAAATTTGCATTTAAATTTATTTGTAATTAACAAGTATAAAATCATATAAATTGAATTTTCTTACTTATCAATTATTTGTCCATTTTTCTAGTAGAAGATTGTTAGAGAAAAATCTTAGTTTTTCTCTACTTGAAGTACTTGCAAGTAACTTTTTGGTAAGATCCTGAACAATACTAATATAGGTAATATTCCATATGCAAAAAATTTAATTTTATCAATATTGATTCTAGAAAAATAAAATTTATATCATTAGATTTGTCTCATCAAGATGATTCCAATAAACTTAAGATGATTAAATTCCAATTACTAGATCATTTAAAAACAAGGATATGTAGGATAAAAAATTTTGAAAATACCTCTAAAATAAGCAAATTTTGAGAATTTTTATATGATGGCTAAGCAAACTTGGATGTTACCTATATTAGTATTATTTAAGGTCCTTTTTTAATTATCATGAACTTCAAGAAGCTTTTTTTAAAACTTGTTTAGATCTTTAACTCCTTGTTTTGATAAAGCTATCATATATTTAAAGTAGTTCTTAGCAAAGATATTTTTTAGAGTTGCAAAACCTGAGTTTCTTTTATATTTATAAAAAGTTTTATATGATTAGTATTTAGGCTGCCAGCTTTTAAATACCTTTGATAATAGGTTTTCCCATTCATATTATTTTTTAAAAGTATTACAAAGTCTTTTACAAAGTATTAATTAACAAAATGTTATTTGAAGAGCAGTTCATTTTTTTATTATAGTTGTTATTATAAAGGAAGTAGATATGAAGGTTTAGTGTTTATTATTTTTTTTTCCAGTTTTCCTTCAAGATTTAAAAAGTATTAATGACTTTTCTTTATTGAAATTTTTAGATTATGAGTTTTTTAGATTCTTTTGAAGATCTAAGAAATATTAAAAGATCCTAAAGATTTCTCATATAACTTACATTTGAATTTGTATAGAGTTTATATGTAAATTCTAGCCAAAATTACATATTACAGAAGTGTTATTAAAATTTCTTATCCTACATACCCCTGTATTTAAGCTATCTAGTAATTTGATTTTTACAATCTTATATTTGTTAGGATTCATTTTAATAAATGGAATCTAATGATAATAAGATTACATTTTTAATATAAATATTAACTGAATTTTTACAAAATATATATTTTATTATATGTTACTTGTAAGTTGTAAAAGAGATGTTTGGGATTCTATTGGAATGCAGATCTGTTAATCAGGAAGTTTGGTATATCTAAACTTTTTTGGATTTGTAAATCAGTTTACAAAGAAGGGTGATTTTGTTGGATGATTTATTTTAAATTAAATTAACATTTGTTGATTACCAATTGTATTGGCCAAATTAATTTTAGTACAGTTTTTCTTAATATATTTATTTTATACCACCTTACACTTTATTAGTATTATTAGTAGATAATCTAGTTTGATCATTAGTCTTAAAAATCCAAATAATACTTATATTGAATGTAGTTGGATAAACTAACTTTTTTATTTTGCTTAGTAATTAAAATCTTATAGGGATTATAAAGAGGACTAGTCTGAATTTAATAGGTTTAGTACTTTAATTATATAGTAATGCCAAGTTTTAAGGGAAATCTTTTATTCTGGATTGCAATATAGTAGATTCTTGAGCGTCTTTCTTAAGATTATAGGGAATGATATTCTCTAAGATATTAGTGTTATTCAACACTTCTATTTGTACAGGAATAAGATCTCATTAATAGTGTACAAACTGAATATAGGGGATTCTTTCAAAATAATAGATGGTATTTAGATTTAATTATATTCTTATTTACATGTATTTTAAGACATTAACTTTAATAAATCTTTAAATGTACTGCAGTATCATAAAAAATAAAATCATATAAATTTATAATCTAATAATTAAAACTAAATAAATTATATTTGAATTTATTTAATTAATATTATAATAATAAATTAAGAGTAAATCTAAATTTTATTATTATATATAATGCTTAAATCTTGCTTTTTTTTCAAAAAAAAAAATACTTTTTATATTAATTATTTAATTTTAATTAAAATTAAATCATAAAAAGTTATTTGAATACCTGTTTAAGACTATATAGGATTTTTGCAATAGAAAGAAGGAAAACTGCTAGAAAAAAAATTTTTTAAGTTGATATTAAATCTGAATTTTTTATAATATAATATATTTAGTATATAAATATAAATTTAATTTTTTCTGATAGTTTTTTCCTTTCTATTATAAAGGTTTTATATAGCAAAGCTAAGTAGTAAACAATGCAAATCTACATATGTAGATAAAATACTTTACTAACTAATTATATTTAATTAGTTATTAATAACAAAATATATAACTAATAGATATTATATATAGATTTTCTTTATATTTCATGTGTTATATAGTTATAAAATATTTATTTATTATATTAGATAATTGCAGAAATAAAAAAAAATAAAAAAAAGGATTTTACTAAATATTACCAGTAATGAATATCAATACACAAAAAATATTTTTTTGAATTTTCAAAATTTTTGACTAGATATCATTGTTTTTTTTAATTTCGCAGCATATTTACAAATTTGTCAATACAGAAAATAGTAATCTAGAACATAAAGTAAAATAGAAACTATGTTATATCAATATAAAAAACTTGTAAACTATCTGTTATTCTCTTAAATCCCATCTGTATACTATTGATTAGCTTATTATCCTACACAAGTAAATTATGTAGTAAGATAAGTTTTCTTAAATAAACTATTCTTATGGTCTGTAGAATTAGATATTATTATAAATAATATTATTATATGTAAATTATAAATAAAATAATTTTCACTGTTATTCAGATTATACATGAAGTTAAAATTAAAAGCCAAATGTCAAAATATTTCTTTTTTGGAGGTCTAAAGTCAAAATTAAAGTTGAAATTAGCTGAAATTATATCATATCATATATTTTAAATAGTTGTAAAATAGTAAAAATTTTAAATCGCAATAACTCCGTCAATATTGATACTACAGAAATGAAATACATATCATTTGAATCCTCTCAACAAGACGAATCGAATGGTACCAAAATCATTGGAATCCAATCACTAGATACTGATATTGTAAGCAAAATAGCTTAATCTTTAAGTAAGAATAGAATTGTCAATATTGATGTTATAGATATGATCTTACCACCATTTGATTCATCTCAATTGGAACTTTCAAATGAGCTATAGAACATTGGATTCTGATCACTAGATGCTGTGATGTCCTTAAAATACTTCTATTATTAAATTTTAATAATTTTAGATGATTATTCAACATTCATTCAACTATTTTAACTTTTGGGAAGCTAAAGTCAAATTAATTTTAACCATTTTGACCATTTTGAGGGTTGAAATTAACCTAATTTCAACTTCATGTATAGTTCAGATAGATTTTGAGAAAAATGGAAAAATTTGATTTTACAAATATAATAATAAATTTGTTTATACATTTATTATTTAAATTGGAATTTTTGAAAAAAATTTATGGTGTTTTTAACTCTAGCCAAAATTATAATTTCAACTAGAATTAAGTAGTGTTTAACACTGGCTGGCAAGTGGCAATATCCAAAAAAAAAATACATCTATAAAAAAGTTTTGTCAAATAAGTCAAAAATAACATTTAAAACCATTGATATTTTATTAAATAAATTTGTAAAGCAGACAAAAATACATATATTGTACATTTTATAAAAAAGTTTGTATATTAAGAATTCCTTTTTTCCAAAATTTTGTAAATTTAAGCATCATATAGATAGATAAAATATATTATATTAAAATTATAAAAAAATAAATAATAAATTAAAAAAATAAAATAAAAATAAAAAACGAAACAAAAATAAATTAATTATATATAAAAAAGTAAATTAAATAATAAGAAATAAATTTTGTTATAAAAAAATAAATATTTATTATACGTAACTTTGAAAAATTTTCTTTGATTTTTTTTTTGAAAAAAATACTTTTCATTTACCCCTAAAAAATGATCAACTCTACGCATCTATACTCCTAGTCTGAATTTAGTATATGTATGTAAGTATTATTCAGGTTTTATTTTTATCCCTAAAAATTTTTTAGGGTTCTGTAAATTTTTTTTTTTTTTTTTTTTTTTTTTTGGAATTTACCTTATTGGGAGTGTAAATTATTTACCAATTATCTATAAATATATATTCTATAAATTATATATTATTATAATTAATAAATAAATACAGTCAACTCTCTTTATAGTCACCTTCTTTATAGTTACAATCATCTATATAATCACTTTAGTTGAATGCTCCAAATTTTTGTATAATAAATTTTATTTTATTTAGTCATAATTTGCAAATTAATCAATTAAAATTTGATATATAAATCATTTAAATTTTGTAATAATAATTTTATTATTAATAGTTAGTAAATTAGTTCGATAAGTAATTATTTGAAATTGATCGAACTGTAGATTTGGAAATGATCTGCACATATAAATCCATAATTTCGCAAAATTTATAAAAGTTCAAAATTGTAAATAACCCCAATCTAGTGATTAGATTTTAATAAAATTTATATCATTGGATTCATCTCATCATGACAAATTGAATGGTAGTAAAATCATTTTTCTACGATCAATATTAACAGAGTTATAGTTCAAAAAACATTTGATAGTTATTAATTTTGGAAATTAATCTAGTGATTGGATTATAATAAACTTTATATCATTAGATTCGTCTCGTCACGGCGAATTGAATGGTAGTAAAATCATCTCTCTATGATTAATATTGACAGAGTTATAGCTCAAAAACCATTTAATAGTTATTAATTTCGGAAATTGATCTAGTGATTAGATTATAATAAAATTTATATCATTAGATTCGTCTCGTCACGGCGAATTGAATGGTAGTAAAATCATCTCTCTATGATTAATATTGACAGAGTTATAGCTCAAAAACCATTTAATAGTTATTAATTTCGGAAATTGATCTAGTGATTAGATTATAATAAAATTTATATCATTAGATTCGTCTCGTCACGGCGAATTGAATGGTAGTAAAATCATCTCTCTATGATTAATATTGACAGAGTTATAGCTCAAAAACCATTTAATAGTTATTAATTTCGGAAATTGATCTAGTGATTAGATTATAATAAAATTTATATCATTAGATTCGTCTCGTCACGGCGAATTGAATGGTAGTAAAATCATCTCTCTACGATCAATATTGACAGAGTTATAGCTTAAAAACCATTTAATAGATATTAACTTTGGAAATTTAATCTAGTGATTGGATTATAATAAAATTTATATCATTAGATTCGTCTCATCACGGCGAATTGAATGGTAGTAAAATCATCTCTCTACGATCAATATTGACAGAGTTATAGCTTAAAAAACATTTAATAGTTATTAACTTCTGAAATTGATCTAGTGATTGGATTATAATAAAATTTATATCATTAGATTTATCTCACCAAGACGAATTTAATGGTGGTAAAATCATCTTTTTATGAAAATATTAACAGAGTTATAGCTAAAAAAACATTAAAAATTTTTTATTAGTATTTTTTTATATAATTACATGTTTATAAAAGTAATATAACTTAATACTATTACAATTTTTTTCTTTTTTTTAAAAAAAATCAATAAATTTTAGATTTATACACAAATATTATTTAGAATTGTAAATATTTTTTTTCCTATAAAAATTGATCAGATCATGTAGAATTTAATAGGATCATTAATAGAAAAACGTGAGTTAGAAGTTTCCCGATATTTTAAAAATATATTTGCTAACATCTGAAAATTTTATAAATTATTTTTGTTTAAATTTATTTGAATATTATTATTTTATATCTTTTTTTTCTTATCATAATTTATTAGTAATTCGTATTAATATTATTATTTTTCAAATTGAAAGTATAATAAATTTCATTATATCCGCCAATTAAAAATTGATAATTCAAATTTTATTATTTTAATGTTTGATTTCATTCTTTTATATGTCTACGGTTTGTCTAAATACAATTTAATTTATATTTTTTATAAAGTAATAAAAAAAACTTTTTACATGATAGAATATTAGGATAACTAATTCGATTAGATGGGACTTTAAACTTGATTTTAGATTTTTTTAGATTGAATTTATGAAATAAAATTTATGATTGTTGGTCGTAATACCTTATTATCGTTATTTAATCATATGAATTACTTACAAAAAATCAAGTAAAAACCAAAGAAAAATTTTATAAAATCACTTTATTTTACGTAATTATATAATATTCATTACTTGTAATTTTGAATTAATCCAAGTATCCAACTACAATAATTCTATAAATAACCAGTCCAGTAAGTGCCAGAGCTCTACCATTATTTTATTATGAATATAAATTTGACATAAAGATAATTATTCGGTAAACGTGATCTAACGAATTTTATTGATCAAATTTATTTTGTATGTATCGAAAAAATTTCGCGGTTAAAGTGATTTTTTTAGCTGAATAAAATTATTTATTATTTTAGAAAATTTAAAAAAAAACGCGATTTTTATTTTTTACAACGAAATAAAATACAAAAAATAGAATAAATTATGATAACAAAAAACATTTTATGACAAAATTACAAGAAAAAAAAAATGATATGAACGTGACGCATAATTTTTTTCTTAAAATATTTTCATACTCTTTTTATTTAATTTTGATAGGGGCAATTTAATAATAAATCATATTATATATATTATCAGTTATATATAAAAAAAAAAAATTTAACTTTCAGTTTCCTGAAATAAATATTACGCGTTGAAGAGAATCTAACAAAAAAAAAAAATTAAAAAAATTTTAAAAAAATTTTTTAACTATCTTCTATTATTATTTACATTTTGAGAAATAAAATTGAAAAAAATAAAAAATAACATTAATGTTATTATTATCTAAGAGAATTCAAAAAAATAAAAATACAAATGTATAAATTTTACATTCAAATGAATAAAAAAAAAAATTTTTACAAAATTAATATAATACAGGGAGGAGGTATAAACTGTCTAATATTTGGGAAGGGAAATAAAATGAATGTAGAATTTGTAATTAAATCATGGTAAATTTAATTTCCTAATATTATATTATATAAAAAAAAAAAAAGATAAAAGGTTAATTGCTGATCACGAGTGGTAATTTAACTAATTTGTTTAACTTTTGTTTTACTAACCGGTTTTTTTTTTTTTGTTTTTTTTTTGTTTTTTTTGGGGGGGTTTTTTGTTTTTCGGTTACATTTGGAAGGTTTTAAAAAACTTAATCATAGATTAACTTAATTATTCGTATTTATCATATTTATCATATATTTTCATAATTGTAAAAAACTATATCTTTCTCAACACTGAATTATGGATGCTTTTATATTTAAGATCTGAGTCTTCCGCAGCGTATTTGTATCATATTTGAAACATAAAGGGGGTATGTATGAAAAGTCAACGATTGTATGAAATCATTATAGCAAACTTTAATTACCAACAACGCGTTTATTTCAATATCTTGGCGTAAATATCATTGACTAAATGAAGATGCATTTGAATTTACATATCGATAATATCGATAATACCTTTTTAAAAAAAAAAATTCTTTGTTCGAAATCTTTTCTTTCAAAAAAAGTAAATAATCGCGGAAATAAGTTTTTACTTTAGACAAATAGAGAAATAGCGCGTCATTTCAACAACTTGGCGTAAATTATGAGATAAAAGAATCATTAACCTATGATCTAAACAATAACACCAAATAATGTAATCATTTATTAATAAAGGGATGAATAGATGAGATGGAGAGAAGTAAAAATAGAAATGAATATGGATTAATAAAGAAATCATTTACTCATTTACTCTTTTAAATCAAAAGGGTTTGATAACGCGTGTGTTCCGTGTGGTCAGCATAACGTAATCAATTATTAATAAAGGGATGAATAGATGAGATGGAAAAATTAAAAATAAATATGGATTAATAAAGGAACCATTTACTCATTTACTCATTTACTCTTTCAAAACAGAAAGATTTGATAACGCGTGTGTTCCGTGTGGTCAGCATAACGTAATCATTTATTAATAAAGGGATGAATAGATGAGATGGAAAAAATTAAAAATAAATATGGATTAATAAAGGAACCATTTACTCATTTACTCATTTACTCTTTCAAAACAGAAAGATTTGATAACGCGTGTGTTCCGTGTGGTCAGCATAACGTAATCATTTATTAATAAAGGGATGAATAGATGAGATGGAAAAAATTAAAAATAAATATGGATTAATAAAGGAACCATTTACTCATTTACTCATTTACTCTTTCAAATCAGAAAGATTTGATAACGCGTGCGTTCCGTTTGGTCAGCATAATTATTAATAAAGGGGTGAATAGATGAGATGGAGAAAATTAAAAATAAATATGGATTAATAAAGAAAGCATTTACTCATTTACTCCTCAAATAAAGAGATTTGATAAAGCGTGTGTTCAAAACATATTTTGTTGCATATAATAAATAATGTTCAGATGATATAAATAATGGAAGAAAATGGGAAAATAATTAAAAATTATTGTATAATTGTATAATAAGATTTTAAAATAATTTAATATAATGCATATATATATATGCATATATAATACTGTATATTTTTTGTATTATTATTGTATGAACCATTTATATTAACAAATACGTGTATAAAATGAATATATTGTTACAAGAATTGTTTTTGATTTAATGATTTTAAAGATAAAATAAAATAATATAATATATCCGGTCCGGAATAAGTTTTCCGTTGATAAAGAAAAAGAAAAAAAAAAAAAAAATCTTTTTAGAGAAGGAATTAGAAGGTTTATTTAGATTATATATTACGTATATTACGTATAGGTGGCGGATAGATATTTGAGATTATAACGTAATTTATGATTGATTTGGAATAAAATGAAAATGAAAATAAAATACTAAATAGATAATTTATGGACGTTTCAAAAGAATCTTTTTTTTTTTATTTTAAGAAAAAAAAAATTTTATTAGAACTTCCCATGTAAAAAATAAAAAAGGGTTTATTAGAGTTTATCCGCGTAAAAATAAAAATAAAAATAAAAAAATGATTGGAAAGTTTATCCTATTTAGATATATTGTTATGGGTTGTAATATTTTTAGATTATAGTGATTAGGTATTAAAATGGAATAATTAAATAAATGATTAATTAATGAGAAGAATTTTCGTTCAAAGGAATCTTCTTTTTTTTTTTGTATTAATTTTAAGTTTTTATTAAAAAAAATAAAATAAAATAAAATAAAAAATATAAAAAATAAAATAAAAATATATATATATATATATATATAATATAATATATATATAATTAATTTATAATAATAATAAAATAAAAAAAAAAAATAAAATAATATAGTATTATTATATATTTATATAATAATATACTGTATATATGTATTATCTGATAATCTAATAAAATAAATTATGCATATAAAAAAAAAAAAAAAAAAAAATTTTAAGTGACTTTGATGGTATTATTTTGATACATATGATCACTTTTCAAGTGATCGTAAACATGTTGTCCAAAAATATATAATAAAAATTACGTTTTAAGAAAATAAATTTTGATTTGAAAACAATAAAAAAAAGTTTCAATGATATATCATATAGATCCTTTGTAGATCATACATCAAAATTACAAAAATTCTCCGATTTGAGCTCCGACTTGCAGAAAAATTTTTTCACTTCCTGCGCATCAAATGTCATAAAACAAATAAGAAAAGAAGTCGATCAGCGATCCTTTTTGGCATCTCAACGAATTTCTTAATTAAAATTTTAAATAAACATTTTGAACAAAGGACATGAATAAGCCATTCAAGATAAATGCATTTTATGCATACATTATGAGTTTTAAACATATGAAAAATTTTATTAACCAATAATAAATAGTAAATTTCGGTGGCAACAGGGTTACATGCATATTATTGAAATGTGCGCATTTTTTTTTCATATATCGTTTTTTTTTTTGTATGTAATACGTATAAGATTATGATTATATTATTTATAAATTATTATTAACTTAAAAATGATAAAAATATATTATTTTTATACCGTTATTCCGGTATTATCATCCTCAATTTCTCCAGCAATTATTTTAACTAATTCCTTATTATTTGTTACTAAATATGAAAATAGAATATTATTAAGAGTTTGAAAAATTCTGATCGTCAGAACACTACCAAAATTTAACGAAACGATTATTTCTACAATCGCTAAACTATTGAACATTAAAGTTGATCCTAATTGTAGACAATTCCAGCAATTTACGGCGTTAAATAAATTGTTCATCTTTGGTGACCTTTCGGTCAATTGGTTTAACTCTTTGGAATTAGTTATTCCATTTTTTAAAATTTGAAACAACCTAACAGTAACAAATATATTGAAAATTAAATCAACGCCGATGTACCCCCATCTTGCGATTTTAGCCTTGTCTTCAAATTTACAGATATTACCAACGTTATTACGAAATAATACAATATGTATTATCTATTTTAAAATATGAACGAATCATCAATTAATTTTATTTAAGTAAACAATTTAAACAATTAATACCGTAACATAAAATAAAAATAATTACTTGAATTAAAGTCCTGATCGTAAAAAATGAAATACAAAAAATTTTATCGACTTTTAACTTCGATACGCCAATTAACCTCTTTAATAAAAAGAGAATAATAGATATTCTATAAATAAGATCCGCGATTTCATTCATGTAACTTATTTTTTCGCACGATATCTCGTGTGCCAATAAGACGGAGAGAATCGACCCGATCGCTCCACTCAAATTTATTGTTATTTTCGATACCGAAAAATTGGAAATGTCATATCGGTAATTAAATATAGAAATAACGAGATTGTGGACGTAAATCTAATTTGTTTAACAAAGAAAAAAACCCAAAAATTATAAATATTATTATTATTTTAAAAAGACATTATTAAAATTAACATAAGTAAGTAAATAATCGACTACTAACCATAAAGTTACATCCGTATAGAAATGAAAAAATAACTCTGTCCATTTTTTTAAAATATTAGAGATTAAAAATATTGGAGATTAAATTTTTTTTTTTTTTTTACTGAAACTCTGAAAACATTCACCTCACCATATATATAATATTTTATGAAATTAACAACCTTTGAAAAGGTTGATTCCAAACTTGGCGATTTATGCTCTGAAAAATTGTAAAATTTTCTCATTGATCACGTTTAACCAATCACAAATTTTTTACGTCGTTACTAACAAATTAGTGATGATTATCTGTAAGACAATTTTTTTTTAGCATAATAGCTGCAATGCTTATACATTTACATCCTGCAAAAAAAAAAATAATAATAATAAAAAAACAAACAGGTTCGTTTCGAGAATTGAGCGCGTGATATAAAAAAATCTTTCGGAAATCAACTCCGTGAAAATTAAATATATATTTGTTAATATAAGGAAGCACAATTAACGTAAATATTTATTTCTTTTATTTATTTATTTATAATAATAAATAAAAAAATAATAATAATAATTTGTTTTTAAAATTAGGTTATCGCAAAAATCTCTATACTCTTGAAATTATTTTTTTTTTTTAATTTTTTCCCCCTGATTGTTTTTCAATCAAAATAAACGTTAAAATTTGGGAAACTATCTCTAAAACCGGATTTAAGGTTTTCATCCCATCACACGGGTATAATGATTTCTTTGTTCTTTTTCAAATGACCCCTATATGCAGGTTTTTGAATGTATTTCTTCTTATAGATATGATAGTCATTAAATAAATTATGAATAATTGGTAAAAGATCAACAAGTTGTCGGCACAGCAACTTTATTAAAAGGTTATTGGTTATTATTTAATACCAACTAAAAAATTTTTTTCGTAATTTTATAGTTTCAAATATATATACTACAGTATATTTTAATGATATCACAATAAGGTCACGTCCATCTGACTAATTTATTAAATTAAGCTAATTTTACTATATATCAATATTTTTTTTTGTTTCACCATTTTCTGATGGAATAACCCGATTTCTCCATAATATTTTCACTTTTTTTTAGTCTTCGAGTCTAGAAATGGTAACACAAATGGTCTCGCTCTGTCACGTGATAATTTACAACGTGATTGTTACTTTGTGTTATTTGTAAATTTGTTATTAATATAAGCTCCGGACTCGACTGTTTCCGAATGGTTAGTAGAAAATCTATTTCTCCCTTGAATTGTACATTTTGTAAATAATCAAATATATTGGATGTATCAATTTACTTCATCTGTCCTAAATTACTGATTCAAATTTATTATTTAGCGGATTTTGTGATAAGGCAATCTGATTCAATGGAAATCTGATAATAGGACTTGCTAGTTTTATATTTCTTTAAGTTGCATGCCATAGTGTGTCATTATGTGCGGATTAAATAATCATACACTTTGTAAAAGCTCATAATGAAAGACAGAAGGTAAATTTCCTGTTGAATACGAATTATTTCGATTATTGCGATTATTAATTAAGTTCTAAAGATTAATTAAGTAGATAAGTTAATAAAAATAAATTGCCACAAAATTCAAATATCTTAAGGTAATAACGAGATTTATCTGCTTCAGTAATTGATCCATTATCCTCACGCGCTTGTTTTGCCTGAATAAATTGGTTAAATAAATTCTTAACGAGGAAATTACTTTCCAGGTAAAGTTTTGATGGATTAATTAAAGAAGATTTGTAATATCATACGTTTGATGTCTCATTTAACTATTTGAAATATTACACGAACACAACCAGAATGATTAAGAAAGATACCAAAATTTATTGGAAAATAAAAAGGGTGAAATTGACTAAGTCGAAAAGGAAAATTAAAGAAATAGATGAAAACACAACTAGGAAAACAAGAAAAAAGAATGGAATTACGTTTAAGATCACAATTGATTCTACATTATCTTTTGTGTTATCGAAAATCCCAAATTCCTCTATATAATTGTTCAACAATTATTGTGAACAGACTATAGTTATAATACACTACCCTTCAACTCATACTTTAACGTTCACCTTCCTCATCTCCTTTAACTACAAATACAAATAATAATTCTCGTTTCACACCAAACATTCTTGATCTTAACTTCATCAATAAAGAATTTCACATTCCATCCATATAACGCATGATCAAGAAATAACTGATATCCTTGAATAGATAAAATCAGAATAAAAAAAATAATAATCCATTAAACATAATACTTATTCATACAAGTTTTCCTTCAGTTCTTCAAATTGTCAATCGTTTACTTCTTAAGGATTCTGAATATTGCATGACTTTGGCAGGCATTTGGATTATTTCAGCGAAATCGTAAATCTGGATTTATTTGCCCAATCATTCCAAAAGTGTTCACAACATCCTATAACATGAAGCCAAGGAAATAAAGGATAATATTCACAACAGGCTTTTCACTAATAATACCATCAACTCTTTCTGCGAGAAAATATCAATAAAATCAGAATACTTCTGGCTAATGTGTTGATATGAAATCATTATAAATGCAAAAAAAGTATTCAATTACCATACGAATCCATTAAGTTAAGATGATAGTTTTACAAAATAGCTATCATCATTTGCCTATTAAAACAATTATAATAATATTAATAAATTAAATATTATTTAAACTTATTTGTCCTAATCAAATAATCAAATAATATTTATTATAAAGAAATAAAACCTTAAATTTGGTGCAAAAAAGTTCTATATGATGCAGCATAATCTTAACGATCCATTATTGTGAGTAATTAGGTTTGGAAAATTACTAGATTGAACTGATGTCTACTGATGTCGTGCCAAATGTTAAGAAATAAGCGCTAGTCACTACACATCTTGCTATCTTCTTAGTATGTTTAGGTTCCTGAACAAATACCATTGAACCAATTTGTTCAAAGATTGATTATAAATCGTTCTTTAAAAAAGTATTTGTTGCTAAAGTTGAAATTCAATAATAGCACTATCTGATTCAAATGATAGATGTAGTTCAAACTGTGAAATAATATTCTATAATAAGATTAAAATATAATTTAGTAATTAGGACAAAATTGTAAGATTTTTGATAGAGAATCTTAATAGTAATTCATAAATACAAGTAATTTAAATTATTTGAATCAAACATCAATAAATTTAGGGATATTCTTGTTGATGTTTCATACTCTCGTCCAACTAAATAATAGTTTTCGCAATGAGATTTGTGACAACGTATAGAATTTATAGGAGAAGTTAGATAAAAAAAAAAGTCCCATTCTGGCAATGGATTCCGATAGAGACGTTCTGGTGGTTCTGCCATTATTCAGAACAAGTAGATGGATGAGCACATATACTAGATGTCTAGATCATATCCACTCGAGTAGTACAGGTGATGTCGATGTGATGTTTATGTCACTTGGTCTCGTGATGGCTGCGTTCGCGTTGCTTATATTTATTTCAGGGACCCTGATCTCTATTTGTCATCTGCATAATATGTCACGGCATATGCGTTGTGCTACCCGAGGTGTGTACTCTACAGCTCTAGGATCAATCCCTAAGCATTGATGTACGCTATTATAATAATAAATCGCATCTTATTAATCTTTAAAGTCCAATTATTTAAAAGATTTAAGAGAATGACATACAGTATGTACGTAACAAAAGGTTTAAATAATTATTAATTATATATTACAATAAATAAATTCTTAATTGTAATAATTAATTCTAAATTAATTCTAAATCAGCCGGTATTCAGACGAAGAATTTCGCTGATTACAATGCCTTCAAAGCTTCTACTTTACAAGAAACTTCTGCTTCAAAATCTACTCTATATCGCTCTCTTAAACGAAGAAAAGCACCAAACTTGAAGACGAACCAATGTTAACAACTAAGGAAAGAACACAAGCGCTCTAATTACAACAAAGATCTATTACTAGACATTCGAGAAAAACTAAGAAGCAACACCAAAAACAATACCCGAGAAGCTCTAAAACAAAGACTGATGATGATGGCGATGAAGATTTTACTTCCTATCGTAAAATGCTAAAACAAACAAGAAAGCAATCGATTAAAGATTAATGAGTGAAGTCGGCATCTACTAATTCAACAAACCTAGGACTTTTATGCCAATCAAAGTTTCCTTTCTATTTGTGCACCTGCATAATTACGTTCATAGGAAGTCAATTGGACATATAAATCTAGGTCAAAATATTCACTGTCAATTGAAAGAAATGTATGCGAATTAAATTTTCGCTGATTGAAATGAAATTCGCGAACTACTCTTCAAAAAGCCTTTGGTTGACCAAAAACCGATGATGTTAACGATGACATCAAAATTACGGATCAATATATGGTAACCAAAGAACAATTCGACGCTTTCATAGACTATAAACTTACTAAAATTAGCAGTAGTTTAAAGTCTACTTCTACAAAGAAATATAAGCCAGTTCATACCTCCTCCTCCTTAAACGGGATAACAACTACTAAGTCTAACGGATCCATTATAACTGCTGATACTGAGGGGATTCTCGATGAGGAAGATGCAATCGTTGATGGTGGCGATTTTGTGATTGCCTCACCATCCAAGATGATTTGTTAGCAATTTCATCAAGTAAAAAAATATTATTTCCGTAACAGGAATGTCAAATGAACGACATAACAATCATCTTCGCCACGGAATAAGCCAATATAGGTCAAATTGATATTGCATTCATCGGTATATGTTTTATATTGTATTAGATATTCTTATATATATATATATATTCATATGTATACTCATCCGTGCTTCGTTTTTTTAGTGTACTTCTTGTGAATCATGAAAATCTTTAAATTTGAGAGGTTCCGGATTTGTTAATGAAAGATGTTTCCCGTTAAATACTGTACTGGAGACGATGACGCGTTCTGTGAAATAAGTTCCGTTTTAATTACTGGGGGGATTTGAAAATAGGGACTGCAACTAGCGTTATTCCATTATATTTGCTTAGAGAAGGATATCACCCTCTGTTTCTTTAATCTTTAGATGATGTATGCTGATAAATACTTACATAAATCTAAGATTCTTGACATTTGTTAACAAAGTAATCAATTTTATTTTTATATTCCGTAAGTTAACATTTTATTATATTAAGTAATGGATCTTTTAAATAATCCCCTTCATCCCCTTTACTATTATTTGTACTCGTTATAATTCTGTTTATTCTAATAAATCATATTTTGTTTTAAAACATTTAATGTCTATTTGGATGTTAGTCAACAACGATCATCTGATCAATATAACATATTATCATGTAAATTTTTATGAATTAAATCTTTGGTTCGGGTATATAATGGATTAAAGACTGGCACAATAAAATATCATAATTTTCATTTTTTTTTTTCATTTAAAAAATTCGTTACGAATTAATTATTTCACGCGCACGTGATAATCGTGATATGTGATAATCCGAAATTTCGGAAGCTCCATGAATATTTACATCGTATGACAATAAAAAAAAATCCAATGCAGTTTCCATTGTTTAAAATTTTTCACGAATATGCAATCAGATAGATAATTAAACAACATATATTATTGTATCACGTCGATTAAAAATTCACACGGTAAATTTATAAACAAATTTTTTTTGTACGCTACTCATGACATGAAATTTGGATCGACGATAACCCGTGGGCGTAAAAATTTTCTTTTGATAATGGGTTCTAGGCGTCTACGCAAGTAATGCATAAAAGAAAAACGAAAGCATGCCTCTAAATGGAACAGATAAAAGAGACCAAAAAAAAAAAAAAATTCAATGGCGTAAATGTAATTTCATTAATTTTTTTTTTTTTTTTTTTTTTTAAATTTTATAAGCATACA
>JADRCO010001462.1:0-19161 GCA_021464525.1 Rhizophagus sp. LPA8_4_AMF | reverse complement strand
TTGGTAAACGTTCTTAATGAAAAAATGTAAATTTTAAAAAAATCTCCAAAAATCCCATTCTAAGAAAGTTCCTAAACTTGTTTTCCGAATACTTAAAAAAGTATATAAGAAAATTATTCAATCTTTTAAAAAAATTTTTTTATTTAAAATCGCTTTGATGGAAAATGAAAAATTTCCGAAATAATTTTACCAAGTTTCACAAAGTCTTAAAGAAAAACCAAAAATTGAATTGTTAGTAAAATTCGTTAAAATCAAATCATTAAAGAAAAAAAGAAAACTAAAATTACCTTATCGAAATCTCATCAGAGAACCGCAATACCATGTCGTACATAAAGGCTAGAAATACAGTAGAAACCAGTACATGTACTGCCTAAAAGAAGGAAAGAGAATGAACTTTTAACCATTTGTTAAAGTAAAAATTAAAAAAAAAGAACTTAGAACTTACTGAAATTTCACGTCCAGGAGGCTGAAAAACAAAAAAATAAAAAATAGCCTAAAAAACATTTCATTAAGAATTTTTTTCAACAGAAAATTATTGGAAGCAGGAAAGAGAAAGAAAAGGGGAAAGGAATGAGGAAGGAGAAAGGGAGACGAAAAGTACGAATATTGAAGGTACGAAAAAGTTAAAAATAGTTGTGCACTTTTATTTTATATACATACTATTATGTAAATTTTATGAAAAGCCTAGTATAACAATAGTGTGATCGATCAAGAAAAAATTCATGCGAACTTTAATAGATTTATATTATAATAAGATACTGTGAAATTTATTACAGTATTGAAATTATTTTAATTATAAAGTAATTATAATAATTTCATTATATAATAATAATTATTCTTATTATAGTCTTAATTGCATTTTTTAATTACAGTAATAAGGTTTTTTGGCTAATTTACTACATTATTCACTAATTTAATAACGATTCGTTACATTTTTGAAACCATTTATTGACAATAAGTTGAGCAAAATGTTTACGAATCGTAAAAATTTCCAAGATAACATGCAGTCACGTGATCAATACGAGGTTCGGTCGATCACGTGGCGGCTTTGTTGCAAAACAACGGATTTCTGCAAAGTTATTATGTTTCGTCGACTTCTATTTTCCTATTCTTTGAAGTCCATGCTTTCCACGTTTATATTAGAGAATAAGTATACCTGAATCACATCCATTATCTTGCATCGATCTACTTAAACATAATTATTAGCGAGGCATGTTATTTGTGAAATGAATTTCTTGCAGCATACCACTTATACCTGTTTGGCCTTGCATTATTTTCAAATTTTAGAGAATTAACAACTTTAGTTGTTGCATAGTAGGCTGTTTATTTGGAACATCTTCCCAACATTCGACATTCTACCAAAAAAAAAGGAAATTAGATAGTCTAAATGATTTTTCATGATAAACATGAATATCCGAATCTTTGACCGCACATCATTACTCAATAGTAATTAATTATACTTACTTTTATATAAGTTATTATATTCAATAAAGTATCATTGACATTAAATTTCGTCTCTACGTCCTTTTTAACATCCGTAATTAATTTTTGTTATACTCTACATTTAATGTCAGTAAAGTTTGTCAATGTCATAAACATGATAATTCTGATTTAAGCTCTTGATTTCAATCCAATTATTGTGAATCAATATAGGGAAGTACACCACGAATATTTGTTGAGTTATTTGACATATCATTTTTTTTTCTCGATAAACCCAAATCCTCTGGCCTTATGATATTATGACGATGAATAAAATACATTGCGTGATCGCTAATTGAAATAAAAATATTTATTAATTTAGTAATCGTAGGCAGATTAAAGACAAAAAATACTGACATTACCAAGTCACAATGGATAATTACTTCTTTATGCATGTTATAGCATTTGCAAGTTAAAAAGCTAAAGTATTTCTCCACTCAAGTTTATCCGACATCGGCATATTTAAACTTGTTTCTAATCTTTAGATGAACAATATTTTCATGATAAAGTTCGAGTTTCAGCCGTAAAACCCATTAGAATTTAAACCAAATTAACTTTGAAGATATTAAAAAAATTGTATTGATGATAATAATTACTATATACTGTACCTCGTTATCGAACTCTTATTCTACAAGAGCCGAATTATGTGAATATTTTAGAAACTTTTCCATTTTACACGATAATCACTTCCAAAAGAACCATGATGATGATTAATTATTTATAACTCATAATATTCATAATATTTAGAGTATTTTTCAGCTGTCGTTTTTTTACTAAATGCGAGGAACGGAATTAGGTATTGGCTGTTATGATAGTAATATGCAATATGAGATCACATGATTATATGTAGAAAATTTCCCACCCTAAAAAATTATGCAATAAAAATGTCAAAAAATGTCGCTGCGCTTTATAAGCAAATAGAAAATATTTGTTAAAAACAAATAATATGACAAAGCATTTTTTGAAAACGATAAAAAACTCATTTGTTTTATGAATCATTGAAAGATGCACAAAAATGCACGCCAAATACTGCCTATTATGTGTAGGGCGCAACTTGCATTATGTAAAAGGAATTCTTGTTGTAAACGATTACACGTGAGAATTTCCATTATCTATTTTATGTGATTTATTTTATTCCCATTTTCAGAATTTGTACATTCGATTCTTTAATGATCGTGAAAAAAATTTTGTGAAGATGTTTGTAATGTTCAAATCCACATTCCAATTAATTTTACTTAATGTACAGATGATTATTTATTTTACCTATTATATTATTTAGAATATGTTACCGAGTTACATTTTTTAGATTCACCAGATCAAGAGTTTAATTAAAATAATTAAAAATTAATATTAATTTTTTTTTTGTTAATTAAAATTAAAAATGAATATATTAATTATAAAAAAACTTTGCAAGAAAATTTTCTGAAAGAATCAATTTTTTGCAGTTACAGATTTCATTGTCCCACAAACCCTATAAAAAATTTTATCCGTTATTTCTGTAAAAAACTCCGTAAAAATGAACCTTTCATGGATCCATTCACGGAAAATGAAAATAATTCGATAAATTCTGACATAAGGTTATTAATTCCGGAAATATGAGCCTAATATTGCTTTATCACACATGAAATACATGTGTATTAATGAACAAACTAATTCTTTTTCAATTCAATTCCTTACAGATTAAATAATTTTTCACATGAAATTTTATTTTATATCTATGACTGTACCACTTGAAAACACCGGTATCTGATTATACACCTCTCTTGTACTACCTTTCACAACTCTTGTTACTAAAATTTTGATATCGATGATTTTAATGGCGCAGCCTTGAAAGTATTTGTGAAATAATTGGTTTATATCGCTGAAGATCAAGCCCTTTTCCTACGTCATCTGTGAAATATCAATAAAAAAAACCACGGTTATGGGCTGTGGTATAACTATCATTACAATATGGGAATAGTATCCCTGTAAAAAGTTTATCCGTAATTTCTGTAAAAATTCCGTGAATATGATTAATTTTATTTGAGATTTTTAACCTGGTGATATTTCATGACTAAAAGAAATAAATAAATCTAACACTATTACCTAATGTGGGGTAATTAACAAATAAGGCTTCCCAGATGGATGTGATCGTGAAAATACTTAATAAGTGAAATTTACCTTAAATCTAAACGAATTTTGTTTAGTAAGACCGAAAAATAATATAACTCATTGATTAATAATATCATTTTAACCATTAATAGACTTAGTTTTTCCCACATCGTCCAACGAAATACTAAAAAAAATCACGGAATAATGATTCCGAAACGTAGTATAATCACTGTATTGTATTAAAGTGATTTACTTAGTATATCATTATGATATTCAGTTTCCTATTAATTAACGTGGGGATATTAACAAATAAGGTATTCCAAATGGGTGTGGCCGTAAAATAATGAAATCTGCATTAAACTAAATGAATTTTGTTTAGTATTCAATTCTACATTTTTAATTAGGGACTATTAATAGACTTTTCCCATACCCATCAGTGAAACAAAAATCACGACGAATGATTATGAACCGATTGAACCATGGTATTACAAAGCATGAGAATATATTGTAATAAAGTGATTTTATTTATCCATTGAGGCCTGATATTCCCCATTAATTAATGTGAGCGAATGAGGTTTTTCCAGATGTTAAAATACTTACTCAATTAGTGAAATCTGTATTAAACTAAACGAATTTTTGTTTAGTAAGACTGAATCCCGATACGTTTTAATTGAACATCTTAATTCATTCTTACATTTGTAATATTGGTCATGATAATTAATCAAAATGCACGTATAAATCTTATATAAAATGCCAGTTTCTTCTTGAATTTGGACCTTGTCCCTTAATTAGAATCAAAAAAAAAAAAAAAAAAATGTTCAACTTAGCATTAACTCATCGAAGCCGGTTCATTATCGAAAAAAATTCTTATGCTAAAATTGAATTGTCGTTAGTCTATGCAATAAATCTAGGGACCATTGTTATCGATATATCACTGTTTCAAAAAGTTTTAAGTTCAAGATATTTTATTCAAAATTTCTTGAAGCACTTTAGAAGACATGGTCAAATTTTGATTTGTCAATTCGAAATTGACAGTTCTCAGAAAATTAAATTATTCACTACAGGTGATTTGCTTTCAAAAGAGAATGATCTAGAGCTGCTATTTTATTTTGACTCTGCTAGTCTTCACCATTTCTCTAAAATGTTCAGAAATTTTGGAGATTCGATAAATAAAATTGGTATATCTCTGCCTAAACAAAAGTCACTTAAAATTAGTAGAAAACATCAATCAAAGGTTCGTCACAAAAAAAAATTGTATCAAGGAATTTCCTTAAGGTATGATCAGTTAACTTTGATGTTAAACCTAATATCATATTATACTATTTCATTCGTTCTAAATTTCTAAACAATGAAAATTTTAAATCTTTTTCTAAAACAATGCATGCCTGATAAACAGGTCTTTAACCGTCTTGAATAAACCCATTATTAATGTTGAAACGTTTGGATCACGACGGGTTAAGCAAAGAAGGCGAAATCGATTTGCAAGAAAACAATGTGAACACGCAAGATTTATAAATCGGATAAAAAATCTTCCTCTACAAACCGTGAATAATCCTTTAATAAATCAATTTTTCAACGGATTTACGTTTTAAAAATTTTCTCTGGTAGTTATTATTAAATAACTAACGAATTGACGAATCTGACAGATCAAAAAATGAATATTATTTTTTAGATGAATCGTTATACTTAATTTTCATCGTCTAATCGTGGCAATTCTTTTTTTAACGTATTTTATTTTATAGTGGCATTCATTATTATATTACAAATTTTATATGATTATGACTCTAGAATTATGCTTTCTTTCGTACGTATACTATGTATTTAATTTATCAAGTTAGCGTGTTTACAATATATATCACAACATTTTCTTGTTCCAATAACACAAATAAGACATACCATGTTAATGGATTTTAGTTAGACTCTGTTTATTTTTTAATTGACTTTACGATGTACTATGTTTTTAATATCATATATATTTTAAGATTTCAAAATATAGTTACAATAAATAATAATATATATTTAATATATAAATTGATTTTGTTTACCAAATACTTACTGATCAAAGAAATCATAATGATTGGTGATTCCTTTCTTAATTTCTTGTCAATTTATCTTCATACATTTTATTTCTAGATAAGGATTTGATGTCAATATATATATATATATATACATTGTCGAACCATTTCCTAAATGCCATTTCCCGAATATATCTTTTCTCGAAGTCACCATTGACTATTTAAATTTTGATTTCATGTATAGTTCAGTCCTCTGTAATTTGATAAGAGTCTGTCTAGTTGTAAGTAAGCTCTTCAGAGATGTTGTGAAGTTCTGCACAGTGTTCCATCATTTGTATTGTTTTATTTATATAATTTTTCTTTCCATATCATTTTGGTCAAATGATTCAATTCCTATTTTTTTATATTCTTATATATCTAAAAATTATCAAAGTAGTTTCATCCGCTTCGGACATTGAATTTTTTAACAGTTTGTATGTATTGCAATGGTAAAATAAAATGATCGTGAAAATTGATTTATTATTCATAATTAAAGCAGCGTTATAATCACAAATACATTATAAAAATATACAATGTAGCTTCTCGCATTTACATAAAATAAGTATCTATTATAGTATATATCCTATTATACGGAATTATTGATTATCCTAATGTTGCGAAAGAAATTTCCTCGGGTTCCATATGACAGTGATAGATTTTTGCACTCCAGTTTACTTTAGAATATAATATATGAACTAGAGTCCTTCCGGATAGATTACACTTTGAAAAAAGAATTCATTATTATTGGAATACCGTCAGATGGCACAAAGTTAAAGACAAACATAGAACATGTTTTTCCCGTCCTTTTGTGTACCCAATAGCCCGCCTAGTTACACTACTGATATCATCATCAGAAATCTTATTAACCTTGCATTCAATTCCATACTCTTCACCATTACACAAGATCACAATTTTTTCAGATCCTCTTTGTAAGAAGCGCCCTAAAATCTTTTTTGCATTTTTAATAAGGCTGTCCCTACCGGTAAGGTGTTTTTCAATATGATTAACTGCTTTGATCTGATAGTTCATTGGGTTGCGTCTAAATTCTGTGAACCGCTCATTCCACTTATCAAACTCAAGGATTCTTTCATTGGCGGAATATTCCATGCATAATGATGCCAACAGATCTTCTAAGCCAGCGTAACCATTAGTGATACTGTAAATATCATCTAGGATTTCTTCACTCAATCCAATATGTCTATCTTCTTGGATATCATTGAAAAACAACATACGCTGTTCTTTAGTGAAATCCGATGCTTAAATCGCCTTAGCCGGCAAGACTGATGTTTTTCCTGATTGAAAATGTCCTACTAAGAGCGCACACACACTTTCATTTATGGCATCCTCCAGTAAACAGGTTAAAAAATTCAGCTCCATAAATGGAACATAAAATTTACTGAGATATCCATGGGATCATCGGTTCTCATAAGTTTACGCGGCCTCATATGATCGGAAATTGGTCGTTAAAGACCTGTACGAGAAAAAAATTTAAATTTAGTGAACCAGTGCAAAATTAACATTAGGTAAACCATTGGGAGACACTTACCAGTGGTGGTGGTACGCGATGGTGGGCGTATGATGATGCGGATGTTGGTACTAGTGGGTTTTTCTTGAAAATAATTTCCAATAGATTCAAATGAATACAACTCTACACCTTCATGCGCTTTTACTATCTCTTCTTGATTGTCCTTGGTTTGAATAATATTGACCTTCCATAATGTCAGTATATCTGCAAATGCGAAAACAGAGAGTTAAAAAAGTTAAGCTTTCAGTAAAATATAATTTTGTTGGATATCTGACCGGATTATGTGCCATATAAATATCCATAAATATGGCCGATTAATTAATACAAACTGTGAGTCAATTGTTAACCTCCTGACCCTTTTTCTTAGTCAAATACGATATATGTCACAATATCACGAGTGCCGATCAAGATAATCCGCGTAAAAAAAAAAGGTATGATAAGTTCTGTTGTAGCTGTTGTAGTTCAGAGCTCACAAACCAATGTCCATTTTTTTCGTTCAGAATTTCGAGGACCTTACTGTATTAAGATCACGGAAGGTGGAACACTTTTATGATTGACACTTACAATGAAGGAGGTGAAGGATACATCAAACTTGGTAATAATAGGATTAACCTTAACAAATCCAAGGTCAGAAATATCATGAATTTTATCTGTCATAGGAACAATGTTGATGTTTCTGTCATGCGCGAACTAAAACTTTGGAAAGTTAATGTCAAGAAAAAAAAGATCAATGATAAAAGCCCTCTTAAATAATAATATTAATAATATACATAATAATAATAATATTTGAAAAAAAAATTGTAAAGATGGGGTCGCAAATGTAGTTCCCAAAAATGGATATAAAAAGCAAATTTTTCCTTCCGAATTATAAACGATTAGGATAAATTTAGTTTCTTGACGAGTCAATTGAACATTCAGTATTTAATAACTAGATAAATAACAAAGTTGTTTAACTGATTTAACGGTTTCAAGATTTGATTACTGAAGATCAAATGACCAACTTTATTATCAGATCGAATAACTTGTGATCATGTGATAAATAACAAATCATAAATAATTTCCGTAATCAATTTAAAATTTGATGATAATTTCCTGGTTTGGTAAATTTTTTTAATATTCTATAAATATTCTATATACAGTATATATTCTTGGCGGTCTAATATCTGTGATCATGATATACAGAAATTTATTTATCCCTGGATTATGGTAAATAACAAATCTCCGAAGCTGTTTGTTAGTCGATTTTCTGCTATATCGTTGCGCAGAACACAGACATTTATAGCTACGCATGCGAAAATTATTTTAAAGATAGTTACAGAATTGAAATTTATAGAAAAAAGTAATTAGTTAATGATTTTTTTATGACTCGAAATTGATAAAGAATAAAAGGTGACTTCACACATTTAACACATTTAATAAATCATTTTATTTAAACGATATGTTTTAGATAACTACTTAATTATTACATAATTTTATAATCGAATAAAATTGGTACCAACTGTCATATATAAATATTTAAAATTATTGAGAGTACGTTCTTAGTAAAGTTATGTAGCTAAGACTGAATTTTGTAAACATCAAAGGGATTAATTTATAGTCTTAATAATTAAAAAAAAAAAAAAAAATTGTTAGTATCGGAAAAAAATAAGATATAAACATGAATTATATAAATACAAATAGAATAATATGAAACTTTTTTCTTACTTGCTAATTTATTTATTGAAAAGAAAATCCGTTAAAAAATTGAGAAATTAACAAATCATTTGTAATTTGTTGAGGAAAGCTAGCGATGCGACTCAATGTGTTTCCATTATTAATCGGCACGTTAGGTCGGTTATATCTTCTATACATCCTACCTATAATTCTTTGTCTTCTTTGTCTTTTTTGAAAAGCCATATCAAATTTATTTATTATCGTAATATACGTACGAACCGTACAGGGTAGTATATATTAATCTATTTTTAATTTATTAAATTTTAATTTTATTTTTTATTTTTTATTTTTTTTTTTTGAGAGGTGAAGATTCCACCAACTCGACATATTTATATATAAATTTAAAATAAAAAAATGATATTATCGCTATATGTTTCTGAAAAAAGAAGCACGTATTTTATTTGTGCAAATATAAATGATTATAAAGATGCTTATTAGTCGTATAGATTACGTACTCCTACTCAGTTATGAGTTCAAAAATTGACGTATTAGTCGTATAGATTACGTAATCCCTCAGTTATGAGTTCAAAAATTGAAATCATGAAAGATTGAAAGACGCCAACGGAATTAGACAGGATATTTCCTTTTACAACCCTGTAAAAAATTTGATCCGTGTTTTATCTTTCCATGTTTTTTCCATAAATGTATCATTTTCATGGAATTTATAGCCTTAAATCATGGAAATTTTCATCTCGCTAACACGGATATCCGTGAATGTATCATTTTCACGGAATTTTTATGGAAGACACGGAGAAATAATGGAAATATTCGGATAAAAATTTTTTATAGGGCAAATTTTTTATTTATTAATTGAGGAGTCATTTTATATTGTAAAAGACAGACTATAACAATTAAGTAGTAACAGGTAAGGTTTCATCCGTTTTTTTTTTGAACCTTAATTAGGTTTTAAATTTGGATTAATTATCGTACCACCAACTAAAAGAACCATATTCATTAGACACATGATGCATAAAAAAATTATTTTTACATATATAAAAAATAAAACCGCTCGTCCGCAGTATTTTAAGAGTATCAAAAAGTTAATGGAAATATGTAATTATAAAAAGTGTTTTTGGAGTTGCGTAAAAGTAATTGCGGGAATATCTCGTTATATGACCGACTATTTAGACAAAGATAATCTAACAATTAAAGTTGTATTACTTGTATATTTAAAACTATACAAATATCAAATAAAAATAAACTGAAATTAATTGCGTTATTTATATATTAAACATTTTTTATAACTTGTAATAATAAATCTAAATTATTCTTTTAGAATTACAGAATTACAAGGATATCATAACCCAATTTATTTTGAAAAAAAAATTATATATTACTATCAATGAAGTCAGATAATTTATAATAATATACTTTGTTAAGTAACCTTAAATCTGGTATTTGTAAAATACTAATTATGTTGAAGTACTGCTTATACACAAATATAAGAATTTCTACTGCAGAGTTTGCACTCATTGAGAATTGAAATGTGGTATATAATATATTGCATAAAATAAGCGAACAACTTTTCAAGAACAAATTTCTGCTCATAAAGAGCAGGATACTCTTTACAGTATACATTTTAGGGAGTTTAAGTTAAAGTAGCATTTTATTAAAATATTTATACAACTTTTAGTAAATTTCCCTTCCTAAAAAAAGATAGAATAAAACAAATAAATTAAACGAAATAACATTAAAGAAATAAAAAAAGTAATTCCTAAATTATTAAATCTTACGCAACAAGATAGGACATTTAAATGATTCATTTAAAGAGGGAGTTTGTAAATATTTTATAATGAAAGTTAGGGAGAATTATTCGAAGGCATGATCTTGTTGAATTAGATTTCGAATATCTGAACTAGTGATTGATGTAATAATAATATTTTGTCTGAGTGAATTAAAGGAAACACATTACTAGAATTTTGATGTTGTATTGCGGGTAAAAATGTGATAAGGAAACGATATTAGGCGTAGTTTGCTGATAATTATGACCAACGTTATGGTTGAAACGTCACAAGAAATTTGCTGCTCATAATAATTATGGCCAGGAGAAATAATATCGGTATTGTTTGAAGTGCTACAGGATGTAGATTGCTGATAATTATTATAGTCAGTGAATATGCTTGTACGTGTAGGAAAGGTATTATTGTTCAACACGGAAATACTATTATTGCAGTTGCAAGAAGGAACATTGCAATTATTATTTGAAAACCGTCCCGCTTTGAGTAGTATTTGTTGCAGTCGTTTGTGGAAAATTATTGTTAATGGATCCGGTAATATTGGATTCTTGAACATTATTATTATTATTATTGTGTAAAGGACTCGTATAACAAATATATATATATAATAAAGTATTTAACTTTTTAAATATGACAATAAAATGTTGAAAAAAATGATAGGATTTTTTAAATTTAACTCGATACTTACTCTGACCCATTTACATTCATTGATCTGAAAAATGTAAAACTAATCCCTGTAAAAAATGTTGATCTGTGTTTTATATTTCCATAATTTTTCCGTGAATGTATCATTTTCATGGAACTTATAGCCTTAAATCGTGGAAATTTTCATCTCCCTAACATGGATATCCGTGAATGTATAATTTTCGCGGAATTTTTACGAAAGCCACGGAGAAATAGTAGAAATATTTGGATAAAGACTTTTTATAGGGTAACGGTTAAATGACTTCTAAATTTAGATATTTGTATTATCAAATTTGATCAATTTCTAAAAGTTATTAATCCGAACTCCGAACTATAACAAAGAACTATTAATTATTATGCAAAATGACAAAAAGTTACATTGTTGTCACATTTTTTATTAGTAAAATATCAAAGTAGTTGGACACTACAAGAATTTATAAACAAGATGAGATCTAAATTTCGAAGCGCATACTGATAAGTATGATTGTTTTCTTGTACATTTATAATGAATAATGAACATATAAAATTTATTGAACAAAGAATTGTTAGAGCATTAATCATAATAAAAGCTTCAAATCATAAATTAGTAAAAACATTATTTAGTCAATTTACTGAGGATGAACTATCAACTATCATGTACCCATTGTTATGTTTCACAATCCTATATGCATAAAAATAGAATTCGATTGGTTCGAAAAAAAAAAAAAATTTTTTTCTCCAATAATAATAAAAACTGCTTGGTGTTATTGAAGTCATAAATGTTAAAAATACATTAAATATATTGTTTTTTAGTAAATAATAATTAATTCGTAATCGAAATTCAGGACTCAAAGTTGTGAGTACCAATTTAAGATTTGGAACTACAAATTCATATGGTATGATAAGGGTCAACCTACTATTTTCATTTTTTAACGATTAATTGAAACATTGAAAGATGATCGGCAAAAATGTGTAGCGCAATATTCATGAGAGACAAGTTGAACGCATGTCATATTTTAGTTACTGCATAAACAGTAATAAAAAAAGAGTTTTAATGATTATTGATAATTGAAAGCCACAAAGTATAATTTTTAAATATTTGAAGATTTAGTAATAAAACAATTAAGTTGCAATCCTATGCATGTACAATGTACATAGTATTACAATCATTCCAAACACATAAATCGGCATACGGTAGTCCTTTCATTCTTAGTAATACGAATTACAGGTATATGAAAGTATTTGCATAAATTTTAACCAAATACGTATTTAATATAGGAAAAAGTAATTTATCGACCCCCCCCCCCCGATGCATTGACCCCCCTTTGTGAAACGTATTATACATAATATTGCCGGTTAATTTAATGGTAAAATGCGGGATATTTCTCTTTTTAATCACAGTGACGCAGGTTTGATTCCTGCACTGGGCTTTTTTTTTGTTTATTTTTTTGTATGACGTATAAAACAGCTAAAACGCGCTCCTAATTCAGATAAGCGTACACGATTTTAGTAATAATTAGCGTGTGCTGCGTAGTCAAGTTTACGTTTTCATTCTTCCATGCTCTTTCTCATCGTTCTTTGCAATTATTAATTATTCACGATGCATGTATTCCCCTTTTTCACCTTTCCTTGCAGCATATACTTCCTTTTCTTGCGGTATTTCACCCTTTTCTATTTTACCGTTGCGACATTTTCCTTTGCAATATTTTCTTCTTTTCTTTTCTTCCGGCTTCAATGGAAACATGAATTACAACGCCGAAAATAACTCAGCGAGCCTTCATACAGGAAAGACACTTGTGAGTTGGACGATATGCGACCAATTCATTAGCAATTGGGGTAAGAGTAATGGCTTTGGTGTGATAAAAGACAAAGTTGTTAAGAAGGGAGTTGAAATAAGGAAAAGGACGTATATATGTGAGCATGGAAGAAAATATATATGCAAATCTGCGAAAGAAACTAGTACCAAAAAGATGTTATGCCCGTGGCATGTTAATGCCTCTTGTCCCAAAGTGAATAATCCAGATTCTGCGATTTTTATTAATAAAATTGTGGACGAACATAATCATGACCTGAGCGTCGAAGCAGTTAAATTTAGGGAAGATAAGAAGTTTAATAATGAAATGGTAATGGATATCCAATTTATGACCAATCACTGTAAAATGGGAGCGACCGTGCAGAGAAGATATTTGGAAGGAAAATATCCTTCTCATCCCATTTACAGTCAAGACTTACATGCAACGATCAAGAAGTTTCGACCCACAGTGAAGTCACTTTCAAATGACGCTGCGCAAATGTCAGATTGGTTAGATGAGCAAAAAGAACGAGATTCTAGATGGATCATAGCGTGAGGATAGGATGACGATAACACGTTAACGCATTTGTTATAGATGACGCTGGATCAGGTAGAGAACTGGATTCAATTCAGCGATTGCGTTATCAATGACGTTACGCATAAAACAAATCGATACGGGATGGCGTTATCTCTTTTCGTGGGATTTGATTGAAATATGCAAAACCTTATTTTTGCGCAAGGTCTAATCATTGATGAAAGCAAGCAATCTCACGCTTGGCTTTTTAGACAGATTGTTGAAGCTACTGGTATTCATCCAACTGTAATTATGACAAATTCCAATCTGGCCGTTGATGCTGCAGTTAAGGAAGTATTTACAAAAATGTATTCAGTTCATTGCGCATTTCATATAACGCAAAATCTTCATAAAAACCTCTGAAAGCCTCTTGGAGATCATTATGAAAAATTTCTTCATGATTTTTACTGGTGTAGGAATAGCCTTGTCCGAACAATGTTTCACAATCATTTTACGAAATTGATTGAGGACTACCCCCAAAGCAAGACTTACCTAGAGGGATTATACACGTCAAAGGAGTACTGGGCGCATTCATAGATTCACCAGAGGAATGATTGCTACTTCTCGCGTTGAATCTGTAAATGCATGCATTAAAAGAATGCTATTCAACTCTGACGTCTCTCTATGCGAACTTATGTTACAAATACATAAGTTACTTGATGAACAGGATAAAAATAACATATATCAATACTGGAAGCTCGCAATACCTTCCATTAAGAATCAGGAGCATGCAAATTTCCTTTTCACTAAGGTGGATAAATGCTGTCAGAGTTTTCTTACGCCAGCAATCCTAAAGTTGCAACGCGATGAAATCAACCAGTCCCTCTATTATGCTGCAAATCCGATCGATGAACAAGATATCGTTGTAGCTGATGAAGTATCCTATGATGGTGAATGTGCTGAAAGTCCTCGGGTTACTATAGAACAATTAATAGAAGTTAGTGGTCATGATAATGTGAAGGAAATATGGGCGGTTAGAGTAAGAAATTCGTTAATAGCGAAGCATTATATCATTCTCCTGAAGAATGATGCGTATATGTGTTCTTGCCTCATGGTTATTCGAAAAGGGGTAGTTTGCAGACATTATTTTCAAGTAATGTTAAACACTTGCAAAGCTAGGTTTCATATTCGACTTATCCCATCTAGATGGTATCAAAAAGATAAAGACACGTCGCATGAAGCATTTATTGTTGCCGATAAGTTTCAAGACGAAATGTTCACAAATGCGATACAAGAAAATAATGTTGGATATCTATATGCTATTGATAAAGAAAAGGAAGACCTTCTTGAACATCGGATGAATCTTCTTGATGAAAAGATCATGTACGGTACACTTCATGGGACATACAAAAAAGCTTTGCGAAAAGCTTTACAGACGAAGACAGATTCATTGCGCTTGATCGAAATTCTAGAGGATTTTGCCAATGAGGATAGCGAATTTGAATCTGAAGATGAAAGATTAGGTGAGGAAGAATTTGATGAGAGTGACAAGGAGAATATAAACCCGTTCCAGCTAGGAAATCCAAAAATAAGGCATGGTAAAGGAAGACCGGCAGGTACAAGAAGGTATAAAGCATCAAATGAGAAGGATCAGAGCGAAAAAACAAAGCAACGAAGGCGTTGCAAGAAATGTGGCAATTTGGGACACTACCAAAAGAATTGTAATGCTTAGTTCTTTAGTGAATAAAGATTCTTTAATGCTTTCTTTACTGTTAATCGCGCTTCGACGCATGCGCATAAATTTAATCACGTGTTATATGTAATGTGCCGACGGATGTTTAAAAAAAAAAAATAAATAAAAGGCCCAGTGCAGGAATCGAACCTGCATCTCTATGATAAAAAGTATATTATCCAGTGTTCTACCGATTGAACTAACTGAGCAATTTTTTATATTATTAAAAATAAAGGTTTTATTTATAATATGTGTGTCACGTGATTTGATCATATGGGTCGATGCATCGGGGGGTCGATAAATTACAAAATCCAAAAATGAATATTAAAAAATATTTTTTTTAAGAAAGTTTCAAAATTTTTTTGAAACTTACCTAAAATATTGGTGTCTACATTAAAACTGATTTTCTATATAAAAATATAAAAAAAGAACATATTTTAATATTAAAAAATATTTTTTTTATAAGAAAATTTTAAAATTTTTTTGAAACTTATCTTGGATATTAGTGTACATGTTGGAACTAGAGATGGATAAAATGCGAAAATTTTATTTTATAATGCACATGATTTGCATGATACACATCATACGCATCATGCACATGATACCATTATACAGATTATCATTTTGTTGTAAAAAAATTTTTTTATTATTTTATTTCATTGAATTAATTAGATACATCAGATTTGTTAGTTTCATTATCATTAAAACTCTCTTCTTCACTTTTATTACTACTACTTAACAAATACTCATCTTTATAATTGCTCTCTTTATTTTCATCTGAAGTTTAAATTTCATTATCTATACTTCTCCCATCTATATTTTCTCTATCTGACAAAATATGTTTATCCAACTCACTTGTAAGCCCTTTCCATTCTGGTATTTTTTGTGACATTTGTAATTTATAATTACTATAAATATATATTAATTTTAAGATACGATCAGCTCTCAACCGATTTCATTTTTTATCATGTATATATGTAAATGCTAACCAATTTCTTTTGGATGCAGCAGATGATGTTGGAATAGATAGAACTTTTTTTGCTACTTGAGTAAGTTCAGGTGCAGAATAACTAAAATTTTCACACTACCAAGTTATAGTAGCAACTTTATCGGCAGTTTTCCAGGCAAGCTTATTTACAAAAACTCTATTTTTTTCTTTATAATTCAAGATTTAAATCCAAATTATTGCTGCATTGTCCAAATAACTTTACAAAAACTTCATTTTCAAATGATATCATTTTGATATTATTTTAATATCAATTTAATATTGATTTAATATTAATATGATATTAAAATGATAATACTTTATTTCAATATTGTATCAATATTAAATCAATATTAAATTAATATTAAAATGATATTGAAATGATAATTGAAATGATATAGAATCGATATTATTAAGTTTATCTTAACGACATTGTTTTAACATTGTTTTGATTATCATTTTAACATTATTTTGATATTAATTTAAATTATTTAATATTGATATGATATCAAAATGATAATACTTTATTTTGATATCACATTGATATTAAATTGATGTTGAAAATGATATTGAAATGATATCAAAACAATGCCATTAAAATAAACTTAACGGTATTGCTTCTATATCGATTAAAATATTAAGTTTCTGTAAAAAATACTTTTGAATAAATTGTGAAATATTCATTAAATGGAAAGTAAGATAACGTCCATAAAATGATGGATTAAGCAGATGTGCAACTTCTATAATATGGTGGTAAATACTTTTCCACCTTTTTTAATAATATTTTTTATATTATTTCCCACTATATCAAACACATAAATTTGAAAAAATTTAATTTCATTAGTAATTAATTTTTGATTATATTTATTAAAGAAAAAAAATAATATTTACTTGATAATTCTAATTGATTGTAATACTAATCTATTACTTTAGATAAATACTAAGGCGTATCTGAGTCAAATATAGAAATTCCAATAACAAGTTCATTAAGAACTTTGAGCAAATTATCAACATCTTTTCAAAATCTATCGTCTAATACAATATTTCTTACATTATCATCAATTCTAACAGTTTAATTACATGATAATTCTGTTATTATTAATTCAATAGCAAGCTGATTTAACTGAAGTGAATTAAAACAAATAGCTGATAATCCCCATCATGTTTTACAGGTAATTTAAGTGAAATTTTGTTATCATAATTGGAATTTTGATATCGTTTCAGAATTGCAGCTGGAACTTGATGTGATTTAAAGTATTTAACAATTGTCTTTCCTTTTTTTATAGTATTATTTGTCTAAAAGAGTTTCATAATATCACCAATTAGTAGATTTAAGGAATGAATTATACAGCTAAGAAAAACTACTTTTGGATATTTGATAGCCAAAAGTTTCTATGCTTTTTTCATTAAGGATGCGTTGTCAATAATAATTGCCGCAAGTTTGGAATGGTTAATTTGTGATATAATATTATCAATATCAGCTGCAATGTTTTCTTTTATTTGTCTAATTTCACTAGTTTGATGAGCAAAGAAAAAAACTGGTCTTGGTGTAGTAATTATATAATTAGTCCAATGTTTCTGCATCATATTTAACCTAGAAATATTACATTATAATGGATAATTACATTAATTAATAAATCTTTTATAAATAGCAGTTTAAAAGTATCCTACTATCCATCAGAAATTAAGCAAATATAATTCACTGAATTAATCAATTCATTTACTTCATTTTTTGTATTATTATATAGCATCGTCAAGTAATGATGTTAATAAAACTTTTCATAAAGGTAATTTAAAGCAAGAATGAAGTTTTTGAAAAAGGATTTTAATTGGTTCTAATTCAGATAATGATAAGAATAAATCACATCAGTAAACTGCTTATGCAAACAATAATTCACATTCATCTTGTTTTCTAAAGATATTTTGACAACAAAATTATTTATTGATGTTTGCAATTGTAAAATAGACCTTTTAATAGTAATAATATTATTTTGTTCTGTTGGTAAATGAGAATTATTATGTTGCTTTATATTTAGTTAAAAATTTGGCCCAAAAAATCTTCAAAGAACTGTTATACTTGCACTTGAACAGGTTTTTAAATGTGCAATACATTTGTTAGTAGCAGTATTTACTTCATAATTACAGTATTTGCATTGTGTATGGGCTTGCTGAAAATTAACTACATGTCCAAGTTTATTAAAGTGGGTCCAAATAAGACTAGCTGGAGACATGTTGAATAAAGAAAAAATTTTTTTTCATGAAAAATCTAATGTAATACAATCTATTTATAAATTCTATTTTCAGTAATCTATAATTCTGGCTGGAGTTAAGGCATAATTTTCACCAGAATTACACTATAATAAAACATTATAAATTTATCATGCACACGCATTATACACATTAGACGATACAAAATAAAAAAATTGTTTTTCATATCCGAGATTGGCTTGTGTGACCCGACCACCCAGATTTTTATTTTTTTAAAGAAAAAATTTTGTATTTTTATTGGTCAATTATCATATGCTTAAATTTTAGTATAGCGTATTAAATTAAAAGTTCAAACTCAATTATTTTATTTGTAAATCGTTTTATTAAATATATACACATAAATTTGTAAATAACACGTAAAAAAATTCAAAATAAAAGAATTTTTAAAAATCAAGTTTTTTTATGCTTTCCCTTGTCCTTACCACCCTGTTTCCACTTCTGACATTTTTTTGAAATTGTATTATCACCACAGCAATTGCAACGTGGATGCTCATCCTTTGCTACTCTATTGACATCCAAGTTCTGCATTTAATGCAAACGTCTGGGTAGATACCAGCTGAATAGTATGGTTTCTCAACTTGAGATGCACAAGTCCATGAATCATTAACA
>JADRCO010001461.1:0-19165 GCA_021464525.1 Rhizophagus sp. LPA8_4_AMF | reverse complement strand
TCATGAACATCATGGTTGGTCTACCACCTAACAGAAGGCGGAACTACCATAAAGACATTGCACCCATAACTTTACCATCTATAAGACCCATCTAGCCACATTGGACCCTCAGTGGTATGACTCTGTGACGACCAGTGACCACCAGGACAGGACCTTACCCCGAGGTATGACCAGCAGTGGACTCCAAGGACAGGACTATGAACTTACCAAGAGGATCTTGGGGAACGTCTAGGAGGACACTATGACCCTTTATTGAAATATGCTTATGCATACTAATTCACCATGGTGCAGTCCAACCCATCCTAATCCCTACCCTTCACGCTATTGGTGGTAGCGTCTGCAGTAAAATTCTTTTAATATTCTGTGATCTGCAGAAATCGAACCTGCGATCTCACCATAATCAGGCTATTAGAGGGGACTCACAGACTAACCAATGAGCCAACGGTGATCAACCGTTATAAGATCATCTCTTTATGATCAATATTAATAAAATTATTACACAAAAACTATTCAATAATTTTTAATTTTAAAAATTGATCTAGTAATTGGATTTTAATGAATTTTATACCATTAGATTCATCTTATCAAGATGAACCTAATGGTGGTATGATTATCATTTTACAATAATATTGGCATATTGGCAGTATTATGTTATGATATAATAAAGTTTTTAAGTATAATTCTAATCAAAATTATATTAATTTTTGGCCAAAATTATGATTTATATATTTTTGTATAATTATATCTCTTTATAGTCATCTAATATAAACTGTTTCAAATGTGTGACTATAAAGAGAGTTGACTGTATTAGTAATGCAAAGTAATAGATAAAAGAAAATGAAAAAATGATGAAAATAACAAAAAAGATGAAATAACAATCAAGAAATCAAAATAGAATTGATCATTTTATTTCATTATATGTATTAAATAGATACTAATAAGATTATTTCAATTTTTTTTTTGAATGTGAAAATTGTGAAACTAATAAGGAGCAGTTATAAGAGACATGCAAAATAGGGTGGATGACCAATCACATTCCAAAAAAGAACTGTAAGGGTAATTTATATGATCACGTGCAAGTGCTTTTTTTGTGGTAATTCTAGGCTAGATCTGTAAGGGCCGGTTAATTTTGGGACATTACAGTAAGAATAGCTATTCCTGTTAAATTATAAACCGGGGAATCGAAAAAGTAATTTAATGTAATTGCCTTTTACTATCAAGCGATAGAACTATGCCAAGCTAGAGCAGACAAAAAATGCTATTTTTAAGCATTTATTATTCGATTTCCACATTTAAATATTGTGTTACAAAAAAGAATTTTTATAGAAATACTAAATCTGTGAAAAAAATTTATAAGCATTTAAATAGAAATTCCAAATTTGTTAAGCGTAAAATATGCGTTTAAACAAGCGTAAAAGTAAACGCAATTTTGTTGCCGTATAGAATTGGACCTAATACATAATTAAACGGGGGGGGATTAACTGATACTGAAATCGATTTGCTTATTAATCATTGAGGGTTTTTATTGTAATTTATTTTCATTTTTGGCATTGTATGATCCAGTAAAATTCGGTACAACTTGGATGACGGACATAATTTGCAATTAGTTTCCGCTCATTTTGATTTGATTGCTTATTTTTGTCTCAAAATTTTTTAGAAAATTGATCACATGTCTAAGTTTTTTTTGGGAAAATTATGTAATTTTACTTGATGTAAACGGCTTAAATTTGAGAACCATGGAAAAATCTCCCCACTTTGGTGTCACGAAAAAAAATTTATTATTTTCTAGTCTTGTGAAATCAAAAAGCAAATAGCCGAAAAGACTTGGCAAAGAAAAAACAATTGGGAAAATCCCTTATTTTATTTTTTTGCTTTGCACTCCAAAAAAGTTTTTTCCGATCATTTGCGTTATAAATCACTTGCTCGTCATAATGATTTAAAGAAAGTACTATTTTTTGCAGTAATCTTTGATATTCAGATAAAATTTTTACCAGAATTATGGCAATATGATACCATACCTATTGTAACACGAATTTTTGTCATACTTGTCTACGTATGAGTTGATCTAATTTATTGGTCATTATTACATCATCTATTATTATTACTTATTACATTGCTCCAAAGACTAATCTATAACAGACCGAACACAAGATAATTAAATATTTCCAAGCAACTGCAAAAATGGTCTTTGTACTCTTCGTATTGTGATTATTATTCACAAGAAAAAAAAATGGAAGTTATAAAAGATTTGAAAAGAAACGCCAAAATTCATCATAATGATATAATTATTTTTATACAATTTGTATAAATTAATTCACAATTTCTTATAAAAAGAGGTTAAAATTTTATTTCTTTTTTTTTTCAAAATCAAGTTTTTTTTCATAATTATCATAATCTAAATTAATACCTTTTTCAATTAATTTATAATCATTCGCAAAAATGAAATCAATTACTTTATTCTTCATCGTCTTATTCATCATTTCTTGTTTACCAAGATATATTGAATCTCAAGGAGCACCAGAAGCAGGAGCACCTTCAACAGTTACCAGTGTAGATGTGTCTCTAACAACTGTTCCTGTACCAACTACCTCTACTACTACTATTCCAGTTGCAAGTACCAGCTTAGTATCACGTAAGTTAAGTTCCTTACAATCCCTTCCTTTTAATATATATGTACTAATTATTTATCTTCAATCTTAAAAGCACCTGTTACAGTAAGCTCTACATCCCTTTCGGTGGTTCCTAGTCCAACAACAGTCGTTAGTTCTGTTGTTTCTGTAAGCGGTACAGTCTCAAAAACTGTTTCACCTTCAGCAGGCGCATCCGGTACAGCAAGCGGTGCTTCACCAAGCGCCACCCAAGGCGGTTCCTCAAGCGCTGCTGCGCCCGTTCCTGCACGAGCTGGAATAGTTAATGCCGCCGCTGCCGGTGTTGTTGTGGCTGCTGTAATTTTATTTTAAAAAACAAATATATATAATATAATATGGGAAATTATTAAAAATTCAAAAATATATTCTATAATTATTATTATTATAATTCATTAATGCCTATAAATTTTATTTTTTTGTAATTTTATATCTAAATTTCCGAAAAAAAAAATAAAACAATCCTTCTTAAAGATCTCACTTTCTTTATTAATATTCAATTAAATCGACTAACTAAATACTGTATTTCAAAAAGAATTAATTGTTTGACAATCACAGATCATTGTTATGTTAATCTTTCTTAAAACCGATGCTTTAAAAAGGCTAATCAAATTATTACAGTAAACGGCAGTGCTTAATATAGAAATTGAATTTTACCCATTTTACCCGGAATGAAAAATTAAGAATTTAATTGGTTAAATTATGTGGAATTTTATAAACTTTTACTAGTTAAAATACGAATAAATATCTTCACTCGCCATATTTTATAAATTTTTCTGTAAATGATGAAATATCAACATAATTTTCATTCAGTTAATTGATGCACTAATTATGTTCTGTTGTATTGTTAGCCGACCATGCCACACATTTCAGAAGAGCCATTATTAATGCGAAAACCCAAGCTATGGCAAAAAAAAATTTTAAGTCACGTGCCATACACATATTCATCATGCATAACGCCGTAATGCGGGCCAAATATCACGTGATGGAACTAAGGGTTAACATTCATATGCGCCTCAAAATAATTAATTTCTATCACTACTGCTATTTAATCATATAAACTTTTTCCATAAGAGCTTTATAAATAATCTTTGTTACGTATTTTATTAGTGTAAAAGGTTTGAAAATTATAATACTATTTTATTATATTTTAATTTGGTACTCGAATTTTGCACACAGATGAACGAAAGTGGAGTAATAAGTACTTGAGGGATGAATATATTGTATAAGAAATTCGAGATCCCCAAAAAGTTTCCTATACATATTTTAGTTAGTAATTTATTTTTAGTTACAATTTTATCATTTTTACTCTTGGAAAAAATTACTGTTTAAAAATGAGTTATGTTCTCGCTATTTAGTAGTAATATAAAAATTTTGACTTTGCAATTAATTAATTAATAATTTATTTAAACACTACTTTTACTTTTCCAAATTTAGGGTAACAACAATAAAGCGACTTTGAAAAGCATAATACAATAAAATCTTCCTCTATAGTTAATACCAACCAAAAATCAACCCAAATTAACTGTAAAACACAATTTGGTTATTGTCGAAGATGAACTTTAACCAATAAGGGATTTTTCATTCGTAACGTTATTGATTGTGCAAAATCAGGTGGTGATTTTTGACCAGGCAATAATTCAAATTTGAATTGTTTTAATATGGTTGTTGCAACTGTTAACGCTTCAACCGTAGCAAAATTTTGTCCGAGGCTTAAGTGAAAAAAATGAAAAGAATATAAGCATGATTAAATAATTTGTGCATAACGATATTATAATTTACCATATTCTTGGACCACAATTAAAGCTGTTAAATTTATACTGATTTGGCCTAAAACCATCATCACTTTCCAAAAATCGTTCTGGAATAAATTTTTGCGCATCTTCTCCCCAAATTCTTTTATCTCTTCCCATGGCCCAACTAGACCAAGAAACCCATTCTCCAGCATGAATAGGTGTTCCATTAGGTAATACATCATCCTTTATACACAACTATTAAAATATAAAGATTAATTTAAGTTATAATTTTTGAAATGAAATTAACTTTAATTACCTTATTATTCTTTGGAACTGAAGGATGTAATCTCAACGTTTCATGGAATACAGCATGTGCATATTGGAATTTTTTAATCTCATTGTAACTTGGGATTAGATTTTCGGATGAATTTGCTTCCTTTATTAATTTTTCTTCAACATTTGGATGTACCATAATATTATACATCATCCATGAAAGTGCCTATTAATAAGAATACATTATTAAAAAATGTAATACGGCTTTATATATATATGTTTGTATTAATTACCTGCGCAGTAGTGTCACGTCCTAATTTTTTTAAAATAAAAATTTTTGTTACTTTAAATCGAAATTGAATATATTCTTTTTATGTTAATACTTACCAGCAATAAGTAAATTCAAAACAATGTCTCTTAATTCTTTATCGCTTAATTTTCTCACATTTCCATTTTCATCATTAATTTCAGCATTCATAAACATATTTAAAATATCATTATTTTTTATTGATCCTTCATTATTTCTTCTTTTCTTAACGATATTATAAGCATAATCTGATAAATATTTACAAGATGAACGCATTTTAGCACCATTTTTTGTAAACAATTCAGTAATTGGCCATATGGGATTTATAAATCTCTTATCAACCATAGTTTGAACGAAATCAAATGCTTCAGCAAATTTTACTGGTTCATTAGGATTTGTTAAAGAACCAAAATCAGTTTCAAATGTTATCCTAAGAAATGAATAGTTAATATTTAAAAATATATATTATATTTACTTATAATAAATTATGATAATATTTACTTTCCGAACGAATCTAGAGTGAATCTAAAAAATATATCCTGTAGATCGATTACGTCACCCTTTTTTGCAGCTTCTTGTAAAATATTTAGTAAAATTTTTGTTTCTTCTTCAAATACTACACAGATAACATCACGAAAATTTTGCCCACGAAATAAATGACTTGCTAATTTTCTTTGAAATTTCCACATTTCTCTATTAACAAAAAATATTTTAATTTTAAGACTTAAAAAAAAAAAAATTGTTAACATTAATTAACGTAAAACTTACCCGTCAGCATTGAAAATACCATCACCTAATACATCATAAACTATTTTGGAAAATTTTTTACCTTTAACATAATTATCAAATTTTGCTTAAATTACGTAAATGGAAAAAAAAATTTTTTTAGCGTTTATCTTAGGAAAAAAATTGAAATGATTTAATATAAAATGAGTATATGATAGAGTACTTTTCATTACGTGTTCTAATAATTCGGGGCTGTTAACCGTGATCTGTCTTCCTAATACGGGAATTGTATATGTCCTAAATATGAATGATGCAAACAATATAGTACATATTAAAATTCTAGTAATGTAATTATTGTTCCAGTCGATTAGGGATATGCATCCAATTATTAATAACATTAATTCTTATTGGTCATCACAGACCGCAGTATTCCTAATTATTGAATTCATTGGATGGGGGATATCGGTCATTCGACCGATATCACTATTCCACCATTCCTCATCAAATAAATAATACATAAACTGATAGGGTAAATATAATTTTTTCATATTACTTTCCTGTTTGGTACAAGAAACATATTAATCATATCGAATTATACTAATTTTGTGGCATACTTACGAAACAGGACCATGTTCCATCAAAGTATTATGCATAAGATGAACTACATCATTATTGAGGACTGATATAAGATTACCAATAAGTGGATGACCTTTATTACCATTAATATCAGGTCTTGATCTAGTAGCAATACTTCTATCAGGATATTTTATTATCAAATAAATCAATAGACCTATTAAACTTAAAAATATTTCTGTAATTAAATACATATTTTCTAGATTCTCTAAAAAAGAAAAAAAATAGATTAATTTTTTATAAAGAATCTATTTAAAAAAGAAAGAAATATTTTGTGTATTTATAAGTTCGTTAAGATTTTCCCAGATATATACATAAAAGGAGAATCGCCGAAAAGCTAATAAGTTTTAATATGAAAATCTTATCTTGATTCTCAAAAAGGTTAGATAAACGGATTGATATGGCGATTAAATTACTTTATAAGGGAAGTCGGTCGTGGAAATATTGCTAATTTTGATTATTAGGTTAATTTAGTGTTCAAGTAAAAATATTTTGTCCCAATAAATTATTTCCATCTATAAGTAATATTTTTTTTTTCATCCAATAATATTTAAATATAAATATTATAATATATAATTTTTGTATCACGTAAAATTTATATTACCTAATTTCCGTCATCTGATGAGAATTCACGAAAATCCATATTGAAAATTAAATATAATATAATCTTAACCAATATAAAACAAATATCTTTAATAACTTTTGTATCACGTGTATCACGTAAGATTTATATTACCTAATATCCGTGGAGGATTATTCATCTGATGTGAAATTGAGAATTGATGAAAATCTATATTGAAAAATATTACATTTTAAAAGATGGTCTTTTTTCAAAATTTTCGTATTTTGGATATCGTAACAAAAAAATTGGTACTTCTTAACCTGTTATGGTATTATAAATTTTGTGAATGAAATTGGTTAGTCATATTACACAGCATTTTACCGAAAATTCAACCGATTGCCGATTAATAAATGATTTAATTTAGCTATATTTAATATAACCATAATAATATCATATTTTATTGAGTATTCTAATATGACCATAATAGTTTATATACAAATAACAATGCAAGTACTTATGATATAAACTCATATGGCATGGGTTAACCCTTGTTTGAGAGAAAATAATTCATATTCTGCGTAACGTTTTAAATTTTTTTTTTTTCTTTTTCATGAGCAGATTATCATATGAATTTATACAAGTAATACAACCCTTTCTTTCTTTAAATTTTCACATGAATTAATCACTAAATATCCTAAATATGAAACGCTGATCTAATATTCTCAAAGAAAAAAAAAAAAACAATTAGATCAGGTGCCGATCAACGGTTATTCATTAGGGGAGTCCAATCTTTAAAATCAAAAAATCAATCAATTTTTTAGCCGATCGGATTGGATAATTAATTTTCTAAATCAGGAATTCAATGTGATACTGATAAACCAAATGGAGTTACGGAGACGTGTAGCTAAAAATAAAACAAATATGTATCGTATGTAACGTGAGTCATTCGGGTATGCAACGTAATTTATGCAGATATATAATTCCTAGTTTGATATTTATAGTTCTCCTGCTGCGTTTTATTTTTACAAAATTCCACGTTTTATTTAAATCTAAATATCACGGGGACGTACGGTAAGTTGCGAGGGAAGTACAAATGGAGTAAACAATTTAAATAATAAATAAAGATTACAAGAAAGGGTGAAAAGCGTTTTGTTTATTTATATGCTATCTTTCTTTACGGTAAAATAAAACCTTATTATGAGGTGAAGGAGATCTTTGTGTTTATTATTATAAAATAACAATGAACGCCTAAAGTTTATGTAACATTACAATATTTAATATTTAATGTCACTCCTGAAGTAAATTGTATTCAAAAGAAAAATCCCTTTTTTTTCCCTTTTTTTTTAAAAAAAAAAAAATAATAATTTTTTTTTTTTAAAGAAAATTTCACTTCTTTTGGAAATACTGCGGAGACTACGGAGATCACAATATGAGAAAACCTTTACCGTCATTATGTTTAGAAAAGATATTTTTGGAAATATATAATGAGGAAGTAACAGATGATGACCCTCTTAATACAATTTTAGTTACAAGAAAGACATTATTTAATTGTTTATTGGTTAATCGAGATTTTTGTAGACATGTTATTCCAATATTATGGAGAAATACATTTAATTGGTATTTACCATCCTCTAAATTGGTTATAACATATTTAAGTTTTCTTTCATCAGAATCAAGATTTAACCTAACAAAAAGATTAAATATTAATATAAGTGAATTATTGGAAATTAGTAGTAAAAAAAGACCATTTTTTAATTATTCATCATATTTAAGAGAATTAGAATATCATAGCGTATTTAAAAGTGTACAAGAATTATGGCCTAAAGAAATTAAAAGAGAAAGAAATCGAAAGAATATTGAATATCAATTAATAATGGCGGAAGAATTATGTAAAATGTTTTTATTACAATGTCCAACATTATATAGATTAGATTTAGCAACAGATTTAAATTTTTTAAATCCTTTCAAATTTTCATCATTAACATCAACCAATTCATGTTTAATTAAATTAAGAGAATTTAAATGTAGTGACCATCCAGATCAACTAAAAATATTCACCACTTTATCAAATATATGTCATAATATTGAAGTAATGCAATTAGGAATTTTTCGAGATAATTTTATTGATTCTTCCTTATATGAAGGTATTCGTCAACTTTTAAGATCTCAAAGATATTTAAAAAAATTCATTTGTTCATTTGCTCAAAAAGGTTTCATGTCAATTATCGGTCCTAATTTTCCAATCTCATTACAAGATATTACATTACATGCTTGTGATCTTCTTGACGAGAAAGATCCTTTCAATTATTTTATAGAATATTATAATCTTTCAACTTTAACATTAATAGATTGTAATAATTTACAAGGATCACATCTTTCATCTTTAAAATATTTGAGGATCAATAATTTTAAACGAGAAAGGAATATGAGATTAGATATTATATATAATAATCCAGTACAATATTATAATATAAAATCAATTATAATTCATAGTAATGTAATATTAACAAAACTTTTACTTGATGATATAATACAACCTTATTCACTTATTGAAGATATAACAAATTATTGTCCAAATTTAATTCATCTTAGAGCAAATATTTCAGCCAATGTTTTACCACAAATTCCTTTATTATTTAAATCTTTAAAGAAATTAGAAATTATTGAATTAAAAAATGAAAAAACATTTTATGAAAATTTAATTCCTATAACAATAACAAATGAATTAGCAATAGAAATTTCCAAATCAATACCAAGTTCATTATATAGTTTTACATTTTTATTAATGGTAGTATTTACAAGTCAAAGTCTTGCATTATTTCTTGAACAATTGGATGAAAGATGTATTATTATGAGTGATACTTCATATAATGGAGGTGATGGGAATGATGAAGATGATGGAGGTGATGGTTATTATTATGATGAATATATTGATATTGAAATGAATCAAGTAATATTTGAAGAATTTTATATTAGAATTGATTTAGATGAATATAATGAATCAAAAGGTGAACATTTTAAATTATTTAGAGAATTTGAATGTACAAAATACTTACATGACAATAATTCTTGTCTAATTCCCACTTATATTGATGAGTTGGATGAGTAACTTAATAAGGACTATAAGGAGTTAAGGACTTTATATACTGTACTTTATATATATATATATATTTATAGACATTTTGTATATTTTTATTTTTATTATTTTATTTTTATTATTATTATTATTATTTTTTATTATTACCGTATTTTGCGGTTAGTAAGTACCCCCGAAAATAAGCATCCTAGCCAGAATTATGGCGATTTTGGCCAGAATTATGAGGATCTTGGCCGGCATTAAGCGCAAAAAAGGGGTGCTTATATATCACAAAATACGGTATTTTTATTATTATCATTTTTTTTCTATTATTTTTTTTTTTCTATTAATTTTATTATTGTTTTATTATTATTATATACATCTTTTATTCATCTTTTATACCAGTTCATCATCATTAACATTTTTACAATATCATACATAATAAATCTTTTGCATCATCATTTTTAAATCACTTTTTTAACGCGTAATTTTCTTATTCTGCGCCTTTGTTCTGTACTGTGCCTTCCATTTGTACTAGAATATCTTTGATAATCATCGTAAAACGTTACAAAAAAGTCAAAAGTTGGAAATTTTAAGCCGCCTTTTTTTTTTTAATATCAGATATGAAAAGATCTCTGATGATCCATATATACATGTCAATCGATTGTCGTTTATATGACGTATATTAATATAGTAAAATACCGTAAATAAATGAGACGTGTTAAAAAATTCAATTGTGGGGAGATCAAAGCTAAAATTATATAGAATTGCGGAATTTGTAAAAGAATTATAAATTGTATTATAGAATGATGAAATTATAAATTTTTGGGGGATGATAATTTATTTATATTGTTCTTTTCAATTGTGTTCTAGATTTAATTTACAATTAAAATTTACTAAACTGTCGCAATTAACACGGTTAATAAAGTAATGAAATTCTTTATTAATCTATGAATTAAAGAAATCTATTTTCGTCACAATGGATATAATGAACTCAATGGAATCTTTTTTCTAAGTTCGAAAAGGACTTATAAAGAAACAATAACAAGTTAAATAGGTAAAGGTATATTAATGGCTAGTGCGGAACGTACGATGACATAAATAATGACGGTGAATGGCGGAAATAATCCCCGTAAATTAGAAAGTAAAACCTAAAAAATTTTTTTTTTTTTTTTTTTTTATTGTTTCACATTAATCACTTTCATTTGAATTCTTTGGTTAATTCGCAGTAACACTTTCAACTGCATTATCCTTCTAGTCAGAAGGCTTATGGTTATTGTCTCCTCAAAAAGGAAAATCTCTCGTACAACAAAATTATATATATAGAACCGGAAATTCTTCTTGATTTTTTCTATCTCTTTTTCTTATCAATTTACTTTTCTTTTGAACAAAAGCAAAAAAGAAAAAGGATTTTACCCCGTAGTACTGAAATAATTTATCCTTTTTTTTGAAAAAAAAAAAAATCAAGAATTCAAAATTAAATTCTTTAATAAACCAGGTTTAAACTGTTTAAAGTAAATACAAGTAAGTACGACCAAATAAAATTAGAGAAATTAAAAAAAAAAATTTGAACGAGGTTGATATACATTATTAGAAGGTTACAATTGATATACAAAAATTGAATTCCGGAAAAATAATTTAAGATTTTAATCAAAGCAAATTTAAAAAAAACAAACAAACAGGTTTTAGCGAAAAAATTTTTTTTTTTTACGATGTCATATTTAATATTTTCTAAATCTACTAGGATCTGTGTCAATTTTCTCGTGTCACAAATTCCTGCAGTATAAATATGGCAACACATCTTGAAAAACAACTAGAAAAAATTACTGTGAAAGAAAGTGTGGTACCTAGACCAGGAATTGGTATTTTAGGTCTAAAAGTCAAACTTCGAGCAAATCACCTTAGAGTTTCTAAGGTGAAAATTTATATTTTATTTTTAATATACTTTTTTACGTTTTTTGAAACATTAACGAACTCTTATTAATTATTATTATTTTTACTTATTTATTTATATATTTTTTTTTTTTTAAAAAAAAAACACGTATATAGTTTCCAAATTTAAAATTATACTTATACCATTATAATGTCACTTCAAGTTCTGGCAGGACAGTTGGCAAAAAAGTACGTTGGAAAGTCTTTGAAGAAATTAAAAAACAAAAAAAGTTCGGTAAATCTCTACCGATCTTTAACTGGAATGATATGATATATTGTTCTACCGAATTATCCTTGGAACAAGATGAATTCGAGGTTCGTATTTTTATTCATACATTCTTTCATACACTCATTTATTAATTTTCATTTGACTAATATTTATCATCTTGTTTATTTTATCTTAGTTAGCTCTCCCACCAAGTGAACCGGCTGGCAAATCCACAACTTTTAAAGTAAAGATTAAATTTAAGGAAGAATTCAGTTTGCAACATATAAAGGATTATTTCGAGTCAAAGCAAGGATGGGACAAAAATGTTCAAACTTGTATGAATGCGCTCAACGCTTACCTAAATTACAAAGTGCGTACAAACTTTGTATCTCTTGGAAGAGGAATTTATGCTGCTAATAATGGTAGAATTATGTTGAGTGGTGGTGCCGAGTTAAAACAAGGACATTGCCAATCTTTGAGGGTAGGATGGAGTAAGTTTTTATTTTATTTTATAATTTTGAAAAAATTTTTTTTTTTTTTTATCTCTGTTTTATGCTTTACTAAATCTTCGTTATAAATCGTTATAAATAATATTTATAGACGATCTTACTGTTAATGTTGATGTATGTTCTGGTATTTTTTGTCCACCTGGAAACGTTGTAGATGTTGCTGCTGGTATCTTAAGTCGTAGAAAAGATGATCTAAGACGTGGAATCAGTGATACAGATAGAAAGACATTAGCCAAGGTATATTTAAGATTTTTTTTTTTATAAAAATTTGTGCCAAAATTCTATTTACATATAATCAAACATTATTCATTGTTTAAATAGGCAATAAAAACCCTTAGAATTCGTGTCCTACATCGTGGTGATAATAAAAGGTCCATATACTCAGTTGATGATTTATCAAAAGAATCTGCAGATAATATCAAATTTAGAGATGAAGAAGGAAGAGAAACTTCAGTTACCCAGTTCTTCGCAAAGAAATATGGAATAAGACTTGGATTTGGAAACCTTCCTTGTATTAAAGTTAGTAAAAATTGTTTTCCTTTAGAGGTCTGCGAGATATTACCAGGTTTGTAATCCAAGATTAATTCGATGTAGTTTTTTAATCTATACATGATGTTACTTACAAATGCAATCTTTTTAGATCAACCTTTCAAAGGTGATATTACTGATAATGGTCGCGCTGATATGATAAAACACACATGTGTAAAACCTCGTGAACGTTTTCAATCTATCAGAGATGCTATTCACAACGTTTTTCGTTACGGTCAAGACGAAAACTTGAAATCAATTAGTATGGGCGTTGATACTGAAATGATAATAGTCGAAGGTAAGGATTTATTAGCATTTATATCGTGCTTTATGATAAAAAATGTTTAAAGTTATTTAATGAGTTAAATCTTTTATAGGCCGTGTTCTTCCTCCTGTATCATTATCATTCAATAAAGATAGAGGTCAGTCAATTCAAAAAGTAGATACAGGACGTTGGAATTTCGTTACTCAAGTAATTCAGGACGTAAGTTAAATAATAATAATATTAATAACAAATCGAGAATTTTTTTTTTTTTAATGATCTTTATTTTCCTTCGAATATAAAATTAGGGCAAGAAGTTAACTAATTGGTCTATACTAGCGTTGTCCAATGATCATCAGAATGCAATTGCACAATTTGGGAGGCAATTAACTGAAACTTTAAACAAGAAAGGAATGGTAAGATTTTACAAAAAGACCATTGTTTTAGCAAATTATTATAGAAAATGATTTTTTTTATCTTTTAAAGAATATAGTCAACCAGCCAGCAGTGGTTATTTTTAATCCACAAGGAGATATTAAGAGGGTAAATAATTTAATTTAAAATTTCATATTGATAGTAATATTAATATTTTACACATATATAATAAGTTTTATTTATCAATTTTATAGGGATTAATGCAGGCTGCTGAGAGAGCTAGAATCAATAAAGATGAGCCGGTTCAATTGATCCTAGTAGTAATGAGAGAACGATCTCGTTTATATAGTGAAATTAAGCGCATTGCAGAAACTGAATTGTCTATCCGTACTCAATGCATTTTGAGCAAGAATATTAGAAAACCAAAAGGATTCGAACAATTTTGTGTAAATGTCGGCTTAAAAATAAATGCAAAGCTTGGAGGTAGGAATTATTCGTTATCGGCAGGACAAATAGACTTTGTAACTTCTGTACCTGTAAGTATGAATTTTATAATTACGCTTATTTCTCGTATTATCGTATTTGCATTAATTTTTATTATCTTCATTATAATATTTAGACAATGATTTTTGGTGCAGATGTTTATCACTCGGGAGTCAATGAACAACATATGCCTAGTATCGCATCAGTTTGTGCTTCCATGGATGCGGCTGCAACTATTTATAGCGGTCGATATAGTGTGAATAAATTACCACGTAATGAGACCATTGAGGAGCTAGATCTTATGGTTATTGATCTTCTAAAAGCTTTTCGGGCTAAAAATGGTCGTCTCCCTCAAAGAATTTTATTTTATCGTGATGGGGTCAGCGAGGGACAATTTCGCAAAGTTATGGAAGTAGAAGTAGATATGTTGAGAAAGGCCTTTAAAGGAGGATATGGTAACAATCCACCAAAATTGACTTTCATTATTGTACAAAAAAGACATCATACTAGGTAATCATCTACGCTATTATATGTTTTATGCTATTATTTGTTTTATTTTTGAATAATTTTTTTAAACATTTTTTATAAATATTAGATTTGAGCCAACTTCTCAACGTGATAGTGATCGTGGCAATTGCAAACCAGGAACGGTTGTTGATACAGGAATTGTGGTGAAACAAGAGTTTGACTTTTGTAAGTTTATATTTATTATTTTGTCAAGTACGATATATATCATTTATTAATTATGTAAAATATGTATTTTCACATAGTCCTTCAATCCCATGCCAGTCTTCTGGGTACTGGACGTCCTACACATTATCGTGTATTGGTCGACGATAATAAATTTAAAGCCGATGATTTTCAATCATTAACTAATAAATTATGTTATTTAAATGCAAGGTTTGTTTATTTAATTTTAAATTTCCACTCCATATGTTTTAATTATTTCCGCTCCATGTGTTTTAATTATTGAAATTTTTTTTTAATATTCAGATGTACGTCTTCTATATCTATTGTAACTCCTGCTTATTATGCACATTTAATTTGTAATCGTGCAAGACACTATACCCTTTGGCAAGGCTCATCATCATCAGAAGGTTCTGCTACTTGCGCAAATGTGAGCAAGCCATTAACAAATCTTATGTATTTTCTTTAATAATGATAATATAATTAATACACTAGTCTTAAAATACCTTTATAATAAATATCGTTCCATTTAATTTTATCAAAAGTATGTATATCTAAAAACAAGAACATTAGATTATATAGGATTATATATGTATACTATATGTAAAAGATATAGATTTTGTTATCATCATATAAATCATATAACGTATTTTCATAAAAATATTTTTTTATATATAATTATTTTATATGTAGATCATGTATAAATAAATGTATTGGACCGGGTACTGGATGTTCCAGATCTATTAGTAAAGTGGCTTTGCTGGGTTTGCCAGAACAAGTAAACCATCACTTTTTTGAACTGTACAACTTAACAACGTTTTATATATTTATATTTAAATTCGATTAGGCTATCTGCTTCTTTTACTCGAAAAAAAATTATTTTTATCTTCCATATTGACAAAAAATAATTAGAGTTTACATTTCAGTCTCATTTTTGAATATGGGAAAAATCGGACCAAAAAAAAAAACTAATAAATAATAAACAAGCGAAAATATTTTGAGATGATCAACGGGTATGTTCAAACAATTAAATTCCATATTAAGAAAAGTAACTTATTTGATTTAAACAATCTTGGGAATTTCTTATTATTTTATTTATTATTTATTATTTATTAGTGGAAAATAAAAGATATAAAAATTCCGTTTTTTTTTTTTTTTAAAGTTTATTAACATTTAAAAAATTCAAAGATTACAAGATTACATGATTATGTGATAATTATTACGATAACAATAATAAAAAGAAAAAAAAAAAAGGGAGAAAAAAAATCATTCTCTTTTAATAATTTGAAAAACTTCATAATCTTCAATATCAAAATTTTTCGGTTCTATAATTTTACCGTTATAATAATTACAATCACTATCACAATTTATAGCTAAATTATTAAAATTAGGCATCCATAAATCACGATAACCGAAACATGGACCTCGCATATTAGCACAAAATACTGCCATACTTACATTTTCAGGTCTTATTCTACATAATTTTGAAGATTCTCGTAAATTATTTTCTCCGTCACCTAGAGAAAAAATAAAACTATCTTGTGATTTCATCCAAGAACCAAAAAATCCACCTTTCCAACTAATAGGATTATAACCTCCAATAATTTCTCTAGTACCAAAAACTTTAATAATAATAACTGTAGCATTTTTATTATCACATAATTTATGAAAAGTACTTGCACTAAAATCATCTCTACTACCACGTAAAAGTATTTTAAAATCATAAGTAGGAAGTTTTCTATAAGAACGTATATTATTTGTTTCTTCTTGATGATCTATCCAACGAGCTATAAGAGCTGCATGTTTTAATTTAATAATTTTTGAATCAATTGGAAAGGAATTAATTTCATTATTAATTGATGGATTATAAGTTATTGATGAAATTTCTTTATGATTTAATAATAAATTTTCAAAAGGTTTCAATCTTGAAGGTAAATCTTTACTATTTATATGATTAAATCTAATAAAAGGGATACAATTTTTCAAGGTAACAGATAATTCTAAAAGATCATCTTGTGATAATTGAGATGGATTAAAATTTGATGATGATTTAATATTAAAAGTATGAGCGATTCCCCATTGAATTAAATAATCCCATAAATCAATTTCATCCATTTGAAGATCATCTCTTTTAAGGATAGAGATTAAAACAGATTCTTCAATAGCTGTAAAAGCTGTTGTACCAAATACTAATTCAGGATTTTCGCAAATTATTTCCAAGCATAAATCTTGTAATTCTATACAATTTTCAATACGAAAAATTGTATGATATAAAATTTGAAGAGGATGTTGTCTAATCCATTTATTATGTTTTTCGAAAAAATATTCTTTTACATAAGTAAATAATTCAAAAAGAATTAATTCATCTGATGCTGTCAATAAATCCAAGATAGTCGTTGGATGTTCTTGTTCAAGAGAAATGGTTCCAGAATATAAATAACTAAAATAAATAAATAAAATAAATAAAATGAATGAATGAAAAGAAAGAAAAATTCAATTTTTTTTTAAAAAAAACATATCATATACCTTAATATCATTTCAAAAATTTTAGGAGAAATATTTGGTTTTTCAAAAACAATATTATTTCCTTCTTTCATTGCCCAATCTCTAGATAAAGCTGAATGAAAATAAGGTGACCTAGCACGTAAAATACAAGAATGTGCTTTAAAGTTCGAGTCACCAACTTTAATAATAACATTATAATCATCAGCATTAATAAGTAATTTGGTAAAATCGGTTGATAAAGATTTTAAAAATTTTGTAGATGTTGTAGACATTTTGTATTAAAAAAATTTCAATGATAATAATAAATGGGGAATAATCATTTATTTATATATGCATTTCTTAAGATATAAGATTATAATGGTATCAGTTGATCAAAAAGTAATCAAATAAGCTGTTTATTATTTCCACGTTACATAATTGTTTATAAAATATAAGCAGCCACATAAATAATCATTTTAAAAAGATGCAAGGGTCTATAAAAAAATTTGCAAGGGAGTAGGTGTAACTATTATTATATCGATGAATGAATACCTATTTTTACATTGTTCTTTTGAGAAAAAATTTTCATTCGAGCGGGGTAAAAAAAAAAAATTATATATTCGTCTTATTTGCGCCAAAAAAAGATATCTAAGGTTAGATCATATTTTAAAAAAAATTTATAAATTATTTTTTTTTCTTTGCAACAAACCTATGGCTGATCATACAAGATTTATAAACATTAATCTCTTCATTAATCATATCCAAGTAAGAATCAATATTTTGTTTTTTAGGAACCTTAATCATATTAGCAAATACTTTTAATAATGAATAATAAGTTTTTAATCCCATTTCACTTAATTTACCTCCCCATTTACCCATAGGTACATACATTATTGTATGTTTTATATCTTCATTTTTAAAACTTCCAGAATTTATTAAAAATTCTTTCATTAAATTTATGATGGTTGGATTATAACCTTCTGATCGTAATGCTATATGAACTTTTTTTATGAAAAAAAAAGAAGAAGAAAAAATAAAATGAGGAAACATTTCAAATTTTTTATAAAAAAAATTACTGTATATATAACGCGAATGATTTTACCTCTATCAAAAAATTCTTGAACATTTGGACCACGATTTGAAACAGTGATTTCATTTTCCATAATTTCTAGATATCCTCCGGGTCGTAAAACTCTCGCAAGTTCATTTATCACTTTATCTTGCCATACATTAGGTTTTAAACTTAATGACATAAATCTTAAATGAATATAATCAAAAGAATTTGAACGAAATGGTAACCCTTCTAATAAATCATTTATAAAAAATACTATATTTCTTGGTTTTTCATGTGGAAATATTGGTAAGATTTCAACCCCAAAATATAAATTTAATGGGAAATCCGTTGACATATCACAAGTCCATGTACCTGTTCCACTTCCTATATCAAGAATCATTAATCCTCCATTTTTTAACATTTCTTTAATCGGTGCATTAAAATTTCCTTTCCATTGATCTCTATAAAAATGATGTAAAATTTGTAATCTATCTATAGTTTCATCATCATTATTATTAAATAAAGATTTGTTCTTAAGATGTTTATTTTTATTACGATTATTACGATTATTACGATTGTTACGATTGTGTTTTTTTATTTTTGTTATCGTATTTCCCATTTTTTAATTTATTTTAATCTTTTTTTTTTTTTTTTTTTTTTTTTTTTTTTTTTTTTTTTTTTTTTT
>JADRCO010001460.1:0-19182 GCA_021464525.1 Rhizophagus sp. LPA8_4_AMF | reverse complement strand
AAAAAAAAAAAATCCGGATCAATCCGGGTTGATCCGGATACGGGTCGAGGCACTACTTTCGGATATCTTCTACCAAACTGATCCGACGGATTCGGATAACGGTTGACGGATTATCCGCGGATTGTAACTCTAATATAAGTCGCAATATACCGAAAGTTATCGGCGGATTTACGATTTGATTTGGCTTGATCCGACTCGTACTTTAAGTCGATGTAATTTGACCTGATTTTTTAGCTGCTTAGTTTACTTCTGCACATTTATTAGTACTCTGACTCTTTAGAAAAGGCTAGTTCTTGGTAAATAGTTATTAATTTATAAAAAATATTTCCTTCTATGAAACAATCTTTGGTTTATGATTTGGTAATTAGTAATAATTAATTAATTTCGATTATTAATTTAATTATCTGTTTTTTCATTGTCAAAAAGAATCCAACGAGATTTAATTTTAATTTCAAAAGAATTGACCCGCGTTAGACTATACTAAACATAGCGAAGTTGTAACGTAACTCAAAATTTTGGCTGTTACAGATTTATTATGACAAGTTAAAAAGCTTTAATTTGCGATTTATTACTTTTTTTTGTGAAGAGATAGCTTTACACGTTGATCTAATTATGTAAGAATATACAATATCTTCAATAAAAAATCTACAGTATGTATAGCATTAATATTTTCTCAAAATAATAAAAAAGGATATTCTTTTTGATCAACAGTACATGCGAAAGTATTTTTCATACGTAAATTTGTTATCGTAATTACTTTTGGAATCTTAAAATTATCTCTAAATCGTTCACTAGCTAATCACATTTTTTTTCAGATTTCGCTATCCCTTTATTTTTGCGATTTTGACTTCAAATTATAACCACGTGCGTAATTTGTCAATATATGTAAGTATATATGAGACCATATAAAAAAAATTATTAAATTCTCAATTTCATCACGATCGTATTTACTAAAATAGTAACTAGTAATATTACAAGCGGTAGAGAAGATATCTCTGAATAATTTGATATGCTACTGCCGACAGAGAGAGAAACGGGCGTTGCTGCTGTTACTGTAGTAGTGGACGTAGAGAGTTTAGTGGTAGTAACTGGAGGCAAGGTGGCCGTAACTTGCTCAGTAATGGTAGTAATAGCATTTGCTATATTTGGAGGAGAATTTATGATGTCTATCAAACCATTGCATACTTCCACTTGAAAGTTAAAAGCTATATACCCAAAACTACGTTGAATTTGACATATTCCCGAAGCCATGGCGTCCGAGCAGACCAACGTTTCTTTCGGTTTTGGATTAAGGACGGGATTGGGAAAATTACCATAATTCATAGTAAAGCCATTAAGTGAATAAGAATAAATATTACGACTTAATGCCAAATCTATTGCGCTCCATGCTAATTTGCTACGATCATACGGTTTGTCAGTTTCTCCCTTGAGACAATAAACACCATCCTGATATTGACAAACTGTCTTGGCCAAAGTATCCTTTCTCTTACAAGAATCTAATTCATTAATATTCCAACATTGTACCATTTTACTAGTGGAAGAACAAATGGGTGCATTACCCAGACAGGCATTACCTGACTCACAACATAATAGTTGTCCAGTTGGTTGATAACCCTTGAACACTAATCGACATATGCTATCACTCTTAGCCGAAACTTGTCTTTTCTCTAACGATTTGTGATCGATTTCCATAATATTTTTATTGTTTTGAATAATAAAAATAATTTTTAGATACTATTTGAGGGAGAAATTTCGATAAGTAAATCTATCGACAATTTAAAAAATGAATTTTAGTATTATGTAATCATTTCTAGTAAATGAACACGATTTTAAGTTAAATTAAAATAATTTATGTAAAAAAATTGATCGATATAAACGTAAGTTTACGTATCAAATAGCACAAATATTGGTTACATGGATTTTTTTTTTTACTTTTTTCTTTACAAAAGAAAAAAAAAAAAAAATACAGTAAATGAGAATTCTTTTATGGTAATAAGTAGCAAAACTTCTAACTATAAATAAATTAACACTATATTTGATAAATAAGAACCCATTTTAGTTGTTTCATTGAAATAATGTATATCGTCCTGACTGTGCGACCATAATTCGACATGCATTAAAGATTTTTCAGCCGTCCGACTTAACCGGAAAATCACGGAAACTTTGACCTTAAAAAACTGATCGGCAGTAATTTTGGCCAAATTTATAAAGCGACAGGTTTATATAATTATAACTTATAATTCCGACTGACATTATAAATTTTGCCAGAATTACTGCCGGTCAGCTGTTTGCCTGATAATAAATAATTTTTAATTTATCTGAATAACTAGATCGAAGCAGGAGAAAATTACAAACATTACAGTAGTTATTCTAACAATGAACAAGATAATAAAAAAAAGAATATGCTCAAGTTTGTAATTGAAATTAGTAAGAATATTCAACATAAACGTAGATTATTAAGATCACCCTACTATTGAAATTTCATTATAGAATAAGCCACATTAGAATGTTTTGTATTGAACTCTTTCTCAAACTGCAAATTATTTTTATAAATAAATGAAGGAAGTCACATTGATAAATAATTAAAAAAAAATTCCCTACGCATTTTGCGCAACCAATTCCCAAATTATTTACGTTTGATTATTGTATTATTTAATAACAATATCGTTTGCGGTGAAGTTATGCGTGAATTTTATTTTCAGTTACACGTAAATATCTTTATTGTAAGCATACTTTGAAGAGTTGAAATTTATTTGTCGATATGTAATATAAAAACAATATCTTATTAATAATTAAAAATTCATACTATCGAAATGTCAATATCAAGATTAATTTCTTCAGCAATATAATTTTTGTAATATAAACGAAACTAATTAATTTGTAAATTTACACAAAACATAGGCAGTAATGTTACCATTATTGTTAGATTGCACATTATTATCAATATCTAATTCAAGTTCTGTTGTCAAATAATCTAAAATATTTAAAAAAATTTTAAATTAAAAATAAATTAGTTGAAAGATTGATCGTGTAAAAAAAAAGTTTATTGTACCTTCAAAAACAGATTATCATTAATCGTTCTTTTGTCTTTAGGTTATAATTACTAAAATAATGTACATAACCGTATAAAAACAATCAAATGAATTTAATATTTTATCATTGCACTCAATGATCTGTTTTTATAAATAGTTTCTGGATTATTTGTTACATGTCCAATATCTGGCGACGTTGGCCATTCCGTAACTAGATAAATCTTAAATCACCAGCACCTGAAGTTTTTTTGAATATCAAGTGAAAAATTGTTTGTTGCAAAATTTTAATACGAGTTACGCACTTAATAACTAATGAATTTTTAATATTACTTGGAAGATATAAAGCTGCTTGTATTATAATTAGGCTTCCAAGTATACATAATGCAAATATTATTCATTAAAATTATCATAGTGGAAATGTAAAAATATTGTGATTTAGGACTAAGTAATTAGTTATATTAATTAATCTGAGTCTAATATTAGATATAATACAAAGCTTATGAAAAGTATGAAAAGTATAATAAAGCTTAATAATATGATAATCATTCTCAATATTGAGCGAGTATCGGAATTTCCCGCGTCAAATATCGACTAGTGCAACTTGTGCAAGTTTGACTCAAATTATACTGGTGCGAATCCAAGTTCCACATATCAGCCTTTGACTTAATTTGTAATTTATTCTTTAGTTTTACACGTTATGGTATTTACAGAAGAATGTATAGTAACTTTGATATCCGCGCATCACCTTAACACTTTCTTGAAATAATAATAAATATTAAAATTTATTAAAATAAGATTCTATTACTATGGTTACTTATGGTATCTAAATTAATTATTTAATTAAAAAAACGCTATTTGTCAATATAAATAAATAGACATGTGAGATGCAAAAAAAAATTATATTCTTAATTTCCCCACAATCGTATTTACTAAAATAGCAACCAGCAACATTACAAGTGGTAGAGAAGACACCTCTGAATTAATAGAGAAACCACTACTAGACGCTTTAACTGTGATTGATTGTGTAACGGTCGCAGTAGTTGTGACAGTAGTAGTAGCCATAACAGTAGTAGTAGCATTGGATATTTGGGGAGGAGAATTTATAACGTCAATTGCATTATTACATACTTCTACTCGGTAGTGAAAAGGCTTATACCCATTACTATCTTGAATTTGACAGACTCCCGAAGCCATGGCATCCGAACAAAATATATATTCATTTGGATTTGGATCAGGAACGGAAACAGGAAAATTATCATAATTCATAGTAAAACCATTATTTGAATTGGACAAATTATTACGACTTAATGCCAAATCTATTGCACTCCATGATGATTTGCCACGATCATATGATTGATCGGTTGTTCCCTTAAGACAATAGACACCATCCTGATATTGACAAACTGTCATAGCCAAAGCATCCTTTCGCTTACAAGAATCTAACTGGTTAATAAACCAACATTGAGCCATTTTATTAGTGGAAGAACAGATGGGTGCATTATTTAAACAGATATTATCTTTCTCGCAACATAATAGTTGTCCAGGTGGTTGAAAACCTCTGAACACTAATTGACATATGCTACCACTCATAGCCGTAGTTTGTCTTTTGTCTAATAGTTTATAATAAATTCTATAATATAATTATTTTGAATAATTAATAAAGATTAATCTTAGAGGTATTTTAAAGAGAAATCTAAATCTGTCGAATGTATGAAATTATAATTATACTTTTTTTTAATGAATGAATTTTGTTCAATTATGCCGATCATCTCTACCAAATGAAATGCATTTTTGAGTTAAATTAAAATGACTTATCTGTTATCTGTTATGCGGGAAAAAGGCGTAACAAATAATGGAAAGTTCTATTTACAAAAAAAAAAAAAAAAATTAATTTTAAGCTAAACGCAAATTTGCGTAGTTCATTAAGTCATGACGAGCAAGAAATGCAAAGTTGAATATTAGTAAATGAGAACTTGTTTTTAGTTACAACCTTAATTATAAATAGCCGTCATTTATTGCAATGATATTCATTATACTTGCAGCTTATTCTTATACAAAGCCGATAGTATATTCCGCGGAAAATTAAAAAAAATTTAACTAATTTTTCGCTGCTGTTCCAAACGTCCATGAATTTTTATATCATTCACTAAAACAATTGTATCGTATTAATATAATTATTAATAAGAATTATACGTATTCAAAATTTTTTTTTATTTGATTAAATTTTATTAGTATGTGTAAGTGAATTTTGAATATTTAACGTCAATTGCTGCTGTAATTGAAAATAAAAATGCAAATGTTCAATTTTATTTATTTTTTTGAACCCACTTTAACAAAAAATGACTCCCGAGCTTGCAAAGTAAGCGCGATATATATACTATCAAACTATTATTTAACTTTATAATACGATATTGTACGTCGAGAATTTTGTCTCAGAAATGATCACCCGCCGGATATAATAATGGTATCATATGTTAGTTTGTAGCACAATGGGCTATGCTGCAAGCATAGTGAATATCATCATATCAATGAAACAATTATAACAAAGTAAAAAGGAAAAATGAAAATGAAAACATAATATGACACCATAAAAGGACTTTTATTTACTTTCCAATTTTAGTTTAGGTAATTATTATTAAAAACTTTATCAACTTTTCTTTGACAAAATAAAAAAAAAAAGTTTATTATTTTATAAATAGAATGTTCGTTTATGTTAGCGGCTTTTCCTTGCATAAATTATTTATAACATTTCAAAAATGAATTAAACCCAACTTTAGATTAATTTATCTTTTTATATAATAATTACGATTAAAAAAAAAAATTTGAAAATATAATTATCAATTTCACATATTTATAAACCTGTACGTCGAGATTTTTCATTACCTTTACTAACTAGTATATGTTATAAATAATTAAAAACATTATATTATGGAAGTTACTAGTAATGAACCACTAGATAAAAGACAAGCACCGTCTACTAGTGGTAGCGTATGTCAATTAATACTCTGGGGTTTACATCCAGTTGGACAATTACTATGTTGTGAGGATAATAAACCCTGTTTGGCTAATTCCCCCATTTGTTCTTCCACTAATAAAATGGCTCATTGTTGGTTTATTAGTCAATTAGATGCTTGTAAGCGAAATGATGCTTTATCTAAGACAGTTTGTCAATATCAGGATGGTGTCTATTGTCTCAAGGGAGTAACCGACCATCCATACGATAATAGCAGTCTAAGCAATTGGAATGTAATAGATGTGATCTTAGGTCGTAATACTGCAGTTTCTTCAGTCAATGGTTATGTCAGTAAGTATCCATCACCGCCACCACCAGCAACACCAGCAGCTCCAGCTCCAGCTCCAGCTCCAGTGGATGCTGGTAAAGCTCCTCCGGCGGCGGGAGCTCCCCCACCAGCGGATGGTAAAGCTCCTCCGGCGGGAGCTCCCCCAGCGGGTGCTAAAGATGCTCCAAAAGATGGAGCTCCGGCGGGTGCTAAAGATGCTCCAAAAGATGGAGCTCCAGCGGCTGCTAAAGATGCTCCAAAAGATGGAGCTCCGGCGGGTGCTAAGGATGCCCCAAAAGATGGAGGTAAAGCTCTGGTAGTCAGAGCACTCACAATTAAAAATCCCAAATCTATAATCTGTTCGGATTCTATGGCTTCGGGAATCTGTCAAATTCAAGGTGATTCTGGATATGAATCTTTTAGCTACGATGTAGAAATATGCGATAATTCGGTTGACATTATAAATTCTCTTCCAAAAATATCTAATGCTACTACTACAGTTACACAAATTCTTATAACTACGGTTACAGCAAAACCTAGTGCTAACTTTTCCAATCACTTAGAGGTGGGAGGGTTATATTCTCTAATATTTATAGTGTTTCTAATTACTAGTTTAGGAAACATAATTAGTGTAAAAAAATTTGGATTATAAATCCTTCTTTGTGTATCATATAACATATAAGTATTATATATAATGTATATATTAATGTATAAGATTACTCGCGGAGTCGTTATTGATTATTTAATAAATAAATAGCTTTACATGTTGAATTACTTAGTACGATTTTGCGTATTTCTCTCACATTTTTGTATCTTAAGAATTAATATTGCATAATAAGTACATAAAGCTGAAAATTTAAGTCGCGGCTTGATATTTCAACATCCAAGCCTATTTAAATACTTACGCAAAATAATTGACATTTGATGGTTTTATTTACAGACAAATAATGACCAAAATTATAAGTTAAAAATCGAGATAATTATCTTTTGCACTTTCATTTTAATTTAGTTTTGTATATATTATAGTTGATAAATAATTAGAATATTGACATAATTACGACACTAAATGATTTACCTTTGAGGAATTTTTGCTATATCGGTCATTTCTTTCTTATAGGGACCTTAAAATATGAGTATCCGCCAGTCTCAAAGTCTGCTCTGATTTTGCCGAAGGACTGCCGAAAGGATATTTTAACGAGATATCGTTTGCCGAAAGGACATTTTGCCGAATATCTTTTCTTCGTTTAATTTGTCGTACTAATTTATATATCGATTACCATTTTTTTCTCCGAAAAAACTGCTAATTAAATTTCTACATCAGAAAATAACCTCTTTGAAGAACGGAAAATGTACCGAAATATGAAAGATTCCGGATATATTTGGACAATGGCGACAAATTCCAGACAAATTCCAAATTCTGGTCCGTAGGGATAATCTAGACGCTAGACATACATTAATTGACTAATTCGAAAAATCACATAAGATATTTGAATAATCATTTAATACTCAAATGTCCATTTGAGATTTGAATAGGGACATTACAAACAATTTCAGATATTCGAATCTCATTAGACTAACTTTAATCAGTTTCATATACCATTTTGAAAACTATAGTAATAAATATACTACGCATCATTCGCACTATCATTTAAAATAAAATTAGCCAGTTTATTTTATCTAATATATATACATAATTATGCCTAGTAGTACTATTAGAGTTGAAATTTTATTTTGACAAGGTTGGGTTCGTCTGTCACGGTAGTTTTCTACGGTAATGCGGGGGAGCCAGTTTTTCTTTTTATCTTGTAATTTTTTTTTTTTTTGTATCTGTAGTTTGTACTGTATACTTTATTACTCTTAATAAAATTGAAACGAAACTTTGAAAAAAAAAAAAAAAAAAAAGAACTGATAATATTATTTCTAACGTTTCTTAAAGTACTCCGGCCTTACTACAAGAAGACTGTACGCTATATTCTACCTGTAAAAACTACGCATAACATTGTATCATTCTACAACTAACGGTCCTATCGCATGATTGGAGAAAAGACTTACATCCATACACTCACTATATGACAAGTGCTTACGCTCTAACTTTTGTGTATTAATATACCGGACTGGTTACTCACGGGCTTATTACAAGGTAAGAATACCAAAAAGTAAAAATAAAGACAGACCTTCTTTGCTGGTGTACTGTCCGCTACTCACTTAAGAAACTTAAGACGGTACATTTTTTTCATCAAAATTTCTGTAAAAATAAGAACATAAAAGGTTCTAATTAATTAATAACTAAATTTAAAAATGCAAGCATAAGCAAGGCCCATAAGATGATTAGATGAGAAAAAAACGAAAAAGTCTTATAATATTTTAATGGTCAAATGACAAGGTTTAAAATGATGAATTTTTACGTGACGGGATGATACATTTATTTATTATAAAGATACGTCATCTTCAAATTAATTAAATATATAGGCCACTTTTCTTTATATATCCGTAAAAAAAAAGTAAAAATTCATTACTCAGTTTTCTACTTTACAATAACTATCTTACAACGACTAAAATATGATTACAAGCGATATTGTGTTTTATCCCTTGCCGGGTATCGCACTGGCATTATGGGTTTGTAGCACAAAGGTAAACACAGCATGATGAATATCATCATTACAATGAAACGATTAAAAAAGAAAATGAAATGAGAACGTCCATTAAAGAATTTTTATTTATTTTCTAATTTAGTTTAGAGATTTTTTTTTGTCATAATAAAATGGTAAGTTTGATTTTTATAAAAAGAAGTACAGAACTTTATTCGTTTTTTTACGACCTTTGTCTTGCAAAAATTATTTCACATTTAACAAATTTATGTCGTGGTTTCTTATTACTTCTACTAATTTATTAATATACGTTATAAATAAATAGAATATTATGATATGGAAATGCAGTTAGTGAAAAGACAAAGTACGAGTGGTAGTATATGTAAGTTAGTACTCGGGGGTTTACAACCAGCTTGGCGATTATTATGTTGTGAAGATAATAATCCCTGTTTGGCTAATCCCCCAATGTGTACCTCCACTAATAAAATGGCTCATTGTTGGTTTATTAGCCAATTAGATGCTTGTAATCGAAATGATACTTTGGCTCAGACAGTCTGTCAATATCAAAGTGGTGTTTATTGTCTCAAGGGAGTAACCGACCTATCATACGATATTAGCAAACTAAACGGTTGGAATGTAATAGATGTGATCTTAGGCCGCAATACTGCAGTTTCTTCAGTCAATGGTTATGTCAGTGAGTATCCTCCACCTCCTCCACCTCCACCACCACCAGAAGGCAAAGCACCAGCACCAGGCAAAGCACCAGGCAAAATACCACCACCACCAGAAGGCAAAGCACCAGCACCAGGCAAAGCACCAGGCAATATACCACCGCCACCACCACCCCCAGGCGCAGGACCTTCACCAACACCAAGCAAAGCACCTGAGCCGCCTAGTGGAAAACCCGAACTTAACAATCCCAAATTTATGGTCTGTTCAGATTCTATGGCGTCGGGTATCTGTCAAATTAAAGATGATTCCGGATACAAATCTTTTAAATACGATGTAGAGATATGTGACAAATCAATTGACATTATAAATTCTCCTCCCAAAGTATCCTATCCTGTTATTACAGTTACGATTACAGCAACGCCTAGTGCTAATTTATCTAATCATTTGGATGTGGGAGAATTATATTTTCTACTACTTTTAGTATTTCTAGTCACTAGTTTAGGAAACATAATTGGCTGGAGAAAATTCGGAATATGATTCTTTTTTTGTGCATCATATACTATATTAGTCCTTATGCTGACCTCACTATTTTCTCAGCTGAAAATAGATAGCCATATTTGGATGATAAGAGACTCTGAATTCTTACCTAAGATAATATTAATGTGCAATGATTTTACAAACAGGTTTTTTTTGCGCTTTCGTTTATATTTCGTTAAATTATTAGATATCATAAATTTTAACTGCTACATCGGTCTCTTCAGAGAGATTACTTTCCGATGTTGGAAATTTAATTACAAATGAGCATAGCCTGAAAATGTAGAAAAAAAGTTTTTTTTTCGAAAATAAATGTTGATATAATGCAATTTTTTGTGAAATTTTTTAATAAAGATTTTAAAATATGAATAATATACGAATTGAAATAATAATTAACAACAACAAATCTATACCAAAAAATCGAGTCTCTTTCTTGGATTCCTTAATAAATAAAGTCCATTATTACAATATCATAGGAAATAAATATATTATCAGGTTTATTTGCGGAAAACTGGTTCAGCCGGTAGTAATAAATAGTCATCGTCTATATAATTCAATGAATGTAGTGAGCCATATCTATATGAACGTAGATGCAAGTTTGGAGAGATCTTTTCTGGCCTATAATGCTGATAAATAAGTTTCCCCATAGATAAAAGGCATTTGATACTCCTTAACTTATTTTAATTTAGTTATTAGAAAAAGTTTTATCATATAATTAACATAATTAATAAATAAATTTCACGATATTTAGTCAATATATTTTACGGTATTACAGTAATCTGTCGACAGTAATAGGCTAAATTTGAAAAATCACATAAGTTATTTGAATTCCATTTAATATTTGAATATCAATTGAGATTCAAGATATAATTTTGAGATTTAACTCTTATTCGAATTCACATTTCAAATAATTTCAGACTCATTTTGACCAGCTCTAATCAATTCTATACCATTTTGAAAACGAACAACTGATAAGAAATACGTTACACATCATTTACATTATCATTTATCATTTAAACTACTAAGAGTTGGCTAACCATAATGCAAATAATTCGATTTCATTTATTGTTGTCTCTACTATATATACTTATTGTTTTCACTAGAATACTCACTTACCACAAGAAGTATTATTTTACGCAATATACCGCTATATCATTTACAACAAATACGGTAGTTCTATCGTAAACTCACTATGTTCTAAAATCCTCGATATTACTATGGCAGACTGCAGATAGTTTGGTACCCCCAGACTTACAAAGTAAGCACACCATGATCGCATTATGCTGCTCCCAAATACATAGATAAGAAAGATAAACTCGTAGATCTTTCTTTATTTTTGTGTGTCTTATCTAAGATTAAGTCTGTATGTTTACGGGCTTTTAATAGAAAATTTTGATGAAAAATGTAAAGACATGGGTAAATTCTAATAAGGATAATAATTAGCGAATTCAAAAATGTAAGCGTGAATGAGGTTCATTAGATAATAACAAAGTTGAAAATAATGAATTTTTACATCCTTTTTATCAATACAATGAAACCGTAATGTCAACAATTTTTGTGTAGACTCATTGCATAAATATTTATATTGATGGATTACCATATTATATTATACAATGATTTGCAACCGAATCACCGGTTTTCTCAATAATTATTATTTAAAGAATGCTTCAGTGACTCTAATTCACAATCTTTAAATATTAATTTTATTATAAACCATGGGCAATACAAAATCAACCCTTAAAAGTAAAGTATTATCATGCTTCTATAAAAAACGTACTTCGAAACCAAATGAACCTCAACAACCCGAATACCCGAACAATATAAACTACAATACTTAGAAGAAGGAAACCTAAGAAAGCTCAAAACCACATATCATTTGTCAAATCATTGCGATGACGATATTGATAGACAATATTTTAACCATTTTTTTAGGAGACATACGTTTCAAAGTAGTTTTTCCGCGCCGATTGAAAAAAAATTAATTGAAGGAGAATGCAAAGTGTTAGATGTTGGGTGAGTTAAATGATAAAAAGGGCGCAGCTCTTCCACATTTTTATTTTTCCAAACCATGTTTGACCTTTATATATAAGTTGTGCTTATAAATTTCTTAATTTTTTATATAATGCATTTTCAAGTTGTGGGCCGGGTACATGGTTGATAGATCTAGCGAATAAATATGAGGATTCAAATTTCTTTGGAATCGACACAAAATCTGTATATCCAAGTGAAGTAAAGTATATAAAGAAAGTAAAGAAAGTAATATAAGAATTTAATATATGTTTATCGTACTGTTAATAGGCAATTCCGGAAAATTTAGGGCTCATTGAAGCAGATATATTTAATGGTCTACCATTTCCTGATGACGAATTTGATTTCGTACATCATGAAGTTATGGGTCTTATTATCAAAGCAATTCAGCATATGGGCCGATTTGACGCATCATACCAATAGTAACCAATTCCCATTTACTATGAAATTATCACATGCAATGCGTCAAATCCGCCCATATGGTGGGATTTTGTGATTTCAGAACTCGTTAGGTATAAAAAAATTGAATTATTTTATTTTTCTCTTTTGTAAAAACAAAAAAAAAATTTTTTTAAAAGAGAAATGTATTTTACAGAGTGACAAAGCCGGGCGGTTATATTGAATTGGTTGAATACATTTCGCCCGAAAAGAATGGTCCCATAATGAGCGAATTGTATCGCACGCGTAAATAAATTTTCATTTTAATTTTAAATTTGATAGTGTGTGTATATATTTTTAACATTGTAGATGCGAAAATATGTTTAGAAAATGGGTTGACGCAAGTTGAACTCCTAACCTTGACGAATTAATTAATTCTCAACGAAATATTTCACAAGTTAACAAAGATAAATGAACTTTCGTTATAAGTCCTAATGGTGGTAAGATTGGCACAACCATATTAGATATATTAACGACTTTTACTACTTCAGACATTGCAACTGAAGAAATAACTGAAAATCAAGGTATTACATGAAGAAGTTTGCTAAACTTAATAAAGAATTTTAAATACTAGACCAAAGCTCACTATTTGTAGATTTTGGGCCCGAAAAGATCTTAACATTTAAATAACTTGTTTTAAAAATAAAACAGGGTCCAAGCGGTAGCATGGTTGACCAGTACCCTAATCACGTGACTTTTAATTTTTTATTGGATGGATAGCGAGATCTTTCCTACTACAATTATATTGATACCACCAAAGATGATAGAGTCGTTGTGAATTCTTGCAAATATGTTATATCTCATCAATAATTATTGTATCAACCTTTTTTAAGCGAATATTTAAATCTGTTTGTGAGAGCGCATTAAAAGTCTCCTTGTGTCGATATGATACGTAGTTCTGAGTGGATTAATTTTCCCTCCGATATTTTGTGTGAAGATGCCTGTGGGATCATTTGTTGTGAAGTGTATTTATGATTAAGTTTATGATATAAGACTCGTCCCTGCGGGTCAGTTATGAAGTAATACGGACACATTAATCTTGTCTTGTTAGCTAGATGCTTGATCGAATCGTGAACATAGCAAAAAGTTAAAAGTTTTTTATAAACATTATTTTTGAATAAAAAATTTTTTTTTTTTGAAATTTAAATATATTTAAATAAACGTAAAATTTTTTTCTCTCTTTTTTTTCCCTCAAGCTAAAATAAATGTCTGTAATTTCTATAAAAAAAAAAATATAATACCGTCGACATTTTAATTATTTTTTCTTATAAATAATTTTTATGAAAAAATTACAAATTATTCGCAGATTATTTATTAAAGTATATTTTCACATAAATAATTTTATGAAAAAATTTTTACATAATTTACGTTATGTTATTTATTAAAAGTCAAAAAAATATATCTTCATGTAATTAATTTTCATGAAAAAATTACAAAGTATTTAAACGCGAAAATTTTATCATATATTGTTGCACGCGTGAGATATTCATTTCGAAAGAATAAAAGAGTGTACATGTGAGTGATCTCCATTACTATCATGATTTTAAATATTTTTTTCCCATAATAAACTATTACATGGATCAAAATATCGCGTAATTCTAATATTAAATTGATTAGACAATCTATAGTACAAAATATCGTACTAAAATTTGAATAAAATTAATGATACGTAATTTTTTCGGTATCACATTTTTATACGATTAGGAATACGATAATGATTAGGATTAGGATTAGGATTAGGAAATAGAGTGGAATCGTATTCTAAATCTAAATATTACTCTTTATAATAATATAAAAGAAACATTTTAAATAGTAGCTGTTTTATATACTACGATAAAATCAGTAAAATTTCTTAATTTCTTTTTTTTAAGCTAGCAGTCACCCGTTGCTTTGCACCAGGATCAATGGTTTTAAATAAATTTATTAAATTTATCGTGATATCGTCAAATAAAAATGTTGATATGATCATATCATTTTAGCGAAAAATCTCTAATTAATCACCAAATCTTTTAATCTAAGTATACAATTCAATTTTTAAATTGTGATATGAGAATTCAATATTAGAATATTTGTAATTGTCTCTTTCCTTACTTACATTCATTAAATATTTCCCAGCTAATTAGTTACATAATGCAAAAATTTTAAAATATAGTATTTTCTTTTCACGACAATGAAATTAATTATTATTATTATTTGGTTTTAAAATTATCATAAATTTGATAAATTTTGTTCATAAGTATGTTAAATATGACGTAAATGTGAAAATTATTAAATATTTCTTTATTGATTTTTGGGGAGTTTTGGCAGATCATTTTCGACGCAGTGCTGTGGTACTACGGTAAGTACCGGTTTCTTTTTTTTTTATTTGTCTTATTTAATTTTTTTAACTTTTTTTCATTTTTCGGTTCCAAAAGGAACCGGATTTTTTGTTCTTTTTATTTATTTTTTTTTTAGTAATATTTTTTTTCTGATTCTTTATCTTTCGGTTTTTTTTAAAGATATTCTTCAAAATACTTTTTTTTTTTCTTTATATTTAATTTTTTTTCTTCCTTAGGCCTAGATCAGTGATTGGACCCCGATCTCTTTTAGGTCTAGATCAGATTCGGCTAGTTGCGGTAAGAATTGAATTTTTTCGGCAGGACGCTGGTAAGCGTTGATTTTTTCTTTTGTAAAAAAAAATTATTTTTGCTTTATTTAATTTTTTTTTAATAAATTTTTTTCCTTTTTAGGTCCAGATAACTACCCCAGCCGCACCAGAAAAATTTTGCATACAGGGCCGCATTACGGTGACGTCTGTGACTATGTGATGAATTAAATTCAATCACGTGACTGTGCAAAAATTGTCGGTGCGGCTGGGCCAGATCGGATGCTGCGGTAATTTGGTAACAGTCAATTTTCTTCATTTTGTAATTTTTTTATTCTTTTAATTCTTTTTACTAATTTTTTTTAGTCTTTTTAGGTCAAGATCAGACTCAGAGAGGTGCTACGGTATTTTGGTAAATGCCATTTTGGAATTTCAAATTTACTAATACTTTTTTCTTTTAGAAATCAGGTCAAGCAAGTGCGATTTGCTGAAAACAAAATTTTTTCAAGAAAGGTACACTCCCCGGTCAAAAGTATCCGACCACCCTAAAATTTGAAAAATAATTAAGAAAATAGAATTTTTAATAACAATTTTGCATTTATTTTAAAGTATGAAACATTAAAACCTCTTTAAAAGTGATTTTTTGCTTAAATAGTAATAAAATTCTGTATAAATATTTAATTTAAAAAATGTGAAAATTTTTATCTTTTTAACCAGAAGAGTTACAGTAAAATAGATGCCAAAATTAGATTCTTTGACTAAAAAATGCCTTATATTTCAAAAATCAGAAAGATTAAATTAATAGTTGTTGAGAAATCTGCTTTTGAAAATCATTAAAATTCAGTAAAAATAATGGTTTACGTATAAAATTTGCAAAAATTCAACATTTTTAAGTAATGATTTCTCAACAACTGCTGATTCAATCTTTTTGATATTTGAAATATAAGCTATTTCTTAGTTAAAGAATCAATTTTTAACATTTATATTACTATAACTGTTCTGGTTAAAAAGTCAAAATTTTTTTCATCATAAAAATTAAATATTTCTGCGGTATATACTATCAATTAAGTGAAAAATCACTTCTAAATAGTTTTATACACCTCAAATTTTAAATATACGTGAAATTATATTAAAACCCCAAATATTTTTTAATTTTTAGGGTGGTCGGATACTTTTGACCGGGGAGTGTACGTAAATAATGCAATGATGATATTAGAAGCAATGAAAAGAATATTTGAAAAGATGACAAGTAATTTACCAATTCATTTAATAAAAGAGAATCGACAAATCAGATAATCAGAATATAGTAATGTCGAGAAAGATAATAATAATAAGAAAGAGATAATTAATCGATTAGAGTGTTATTTTAAATTTTAGATATCTAGAATAGTTACGCATTTTCAGGCTCCATCTCACAAATTCTCATAAAGAATTAATATCATAAAAAAATTTTGGTTCAGATATATTTAGAATAGATATACCTTGTATTTTGAACATTTGTATTGCGAGTGTAATAATGACAGGGTCATATTAAATCAACATAATAAAAAAAAAAGAAATCGGATCAAGCAGCACTTACTGCTGTGGTCCTACAGTACTACAGTAAGCGCTTATCTTTTTTTGATAATTTTTTTCCATTAATTTTTTTATTAAATCAGTTTTTTTATATCCTCATTTAATTAAACATTTTTATCCTTATTATAATTTTTTTTTTCTTTAGTCTTTAGGGACGGCTCCTGGACTTGAACTTCAGACTGGAACTAGAATTTGTAAGTGAGGGGGAGGTTTTTTTGAATTAGGAACGCTACTAATGTTTCTTCTCATTTTTTCTTAGGAGCGACCGCTAGACTTGGACTTCAAACTGGAATTAGAATTGTAGGTAGACTTTTTTTAATTAAGAAACGTTTCTTAACAAATTTTGTAGGGTACCGGCTTCTTAATCGAGTTAAGCTAAGGATCAATATGATTGAATAATTTGCATGTATATAGTAAGGATTTTTTTGGTATTAATGTGTTTCTATTACTAATAGACAAGTATTAACTCTATTTTTTTTTTTTTCATTTATCTTCAGTAATTATTAATTATTAGTCAGAACTCAGAAGCTCCCTGTTTTGGTAAACGTTTACGTGTTTATTACATTAAAATAAAGTTTGTATGAATTTAACGTTAATGAATTTAATTCTGTTAAATTTGGTGTTATTAATTAGAAAAGTTCTAGTTTATTCTTAAATTGTAAGATTTCTACTTTATTAACGTTAAACATAAAATTAAGGTGAAGAATGTTGGGTAGTTTTTCGATACTTTCTTTTCCTAAATTTATAAGATGATTTTGCCATATATACCATATGATTTTATTATATTTACATCATCTTCAAAATGATCACTTATTTAATTGTTTATTGGAGTACCAGTTTTGGTGTCGTGGGGACTGGACTTACATAGTGCGCAGCATTATAATTAATTTAGATGTTCAATTTTTGAATAATAAATTTGATTTGTTAGCAATTGTAATCGATCCTAGTGGGCGTAGTGGCACGATCACATGACTGGCGACCATACAGTGTACGTAAATCGGTATTTTATTTGATACTTTCAATAATCTGCACCTTTATGTTTTGATAAAGCATAAGCCGAAATTTTGCAATTGAAGAGTTAATCAAATTAAGAAGGATGCTAATAATTATTTGAGTATACAAAATATATGGATAAGTAAGTAATAGTTATTTCACGGGGAAACTGATTTTCACGACGCAGGCATGAAAATCATGATTTTCCGTGAATGGGAAAATGGGATGATTTTCACATTAAAGTAAAATGTTAAAGCAATTAGATATTTTATTACATTTGTTTTATAAAAACTATTATATTCAAACTTTCATCTCAATTTTACAAAATTAAATTCATTAACATTAAATTTTCATTTAAAAAGCACCATAATTTTTAAGCAATATAACGAATGTTTTTTTTAAATTTGGCCTGATAATGACGATTATATTATCAACTTCATAATAATTCCAATAATCTAAATTACTCAAAAACAAGGATTTCTATCTATACTAGTCAAGGTCAGGGAATATATTAAAGAATATTGTAAAAGAATGAGTATTTCCTGGAATTTTATGCTCATTGTATTGGGTTAGTTTGGACTAGTGGGGCCCGCAGAAACTCGTTATGTTGGAGGAGACGAGGAGTCCATTGTATGTCATACCTTACTTTGGTATTGGCTAAATTCCTTTTTTGATCCTGAAGCAGATTTATCTCATTTTAATATGTCAACTGGTTAAGAATTACATACAAGTATATTGTTAAAAGGTAGTAAGTAATTTCCTGGAATTTCCTTTTAATTTAATAGGATGTAATAAAAATTTTTTAAAATTTTTTTGATAATTTACTTAATAAAAGACAGACATCATATACATTGTATTATAATGTTTTCATTATTTTTGTTAATTTAGATTTCATTTTAATAAAAAACAAGTAATAAATTGAACTTTGATGGATGTATTAAATATTTAATAATTTTAAGGTACATAAAAATTAAAAACATTACTTAATTATTTTAAGATATATGAAAGAATTAGATAAATCAAGCAAGATACTTATGCTTATTAGCTATAAATAAAGTGTGCGAACAAACTATCAAAATGTACATATGGATTCTTGATATGATTATGGAACGAAAAATGAAATCAATATCCTTATTACAATTAATACTTTATATTTAGTTGACTTTAACGCAAAAAATTTAAGGTTTTTTATTTTTTTTATGCATCTTTTTTTCGTTAATATTTATTTATTTTTGGGGGATGGATCAACAAATAGAGTTTATTTTTTTTAAGAGTTCACATAACAAATTTTTATTTATTGTACATATAATATACTATTTTTTTCTAAAAAAAAAAAAATTATTTTTAAGTAAAGGCTAATTTATTTTAAAAAAAATTATATAAAAATAACGTTATACTATTTAAGTTATTCCTAATTTAGAATTTTATAATAAAAAAAATTTTTTATTTTCACAAGG
>JADRCO010001459.1:0-19192 GCA_021464525.1 Rhizophagus sp. LPA8_4_AMF | reverse complement strand
GTGTAAAATTTCGTTATAAGTTATTAAGATCGTTTTTGAGAAATTCAAATTTTTCGGCAATGATCGGCAAAATTTGATTACGTAATTTCAATTGTTTATTTGCGATTTTTTCAAAATTATATAATTATCGTATCACCACCTTTTGCTGCGGCGGTCCCCATATTTTATTAATAAATTTTAAAGGTATTCAGATACTTTTGTCTGGATGATGTATATTAAGGCAAAATATTTATTTTTTTTTCTGCAGCGTATGCTATATTTTATTAGAGTTAATATTTAAAATACATGTAATTTAAAGCTATCTAATATTAATAAATATAATACCCACCTGTCATTCTCATGAACCCAATGTGTGCACTGTTAGTGAAACTTGTTCCTATATAGGTAGAAGTGCATAATAAAGCATTTTATCTTAGCAAACTGCCCTATAGTCTATAGAGCATGGCATCCAAAGACCTGTTATGTTGCAATATTTTTATATAAATCCTCACTGATCCCAAAAGTCAAAATATATATCACTAATTCACATAACTTTATTGTCACCTGCATACAATCATTAGAGTAGGAATTCCTCATAATTACATACTGTGGATACTCAAGGCAAAGGAATCCTCTAATTAATCGTATAGTAATATTGTCAATTCTTTTGCTGACATATGCGATAAGTTTGATGAAATTGTTCACATAAGTCAAATTGGTAATTGCAGATGGGATCCCAACTAGAATTGAATTATGTCTCTAAGAACTTCACACCTCCCTTGTTAACCTAAGTAATAAATTTAACAAACCCACCCAAGAAAATTCTATAATAAAAGAGAAGAGATAAGAAAAACAAAATTAGACTAAAAAAAAAATAAAGAAAAATAAAAATAAAAATAAAATCTATATCATGAAAATAAAACTGAACAATCAAAAATAGTAAAAACCACATTCAAAATAATAGTTTTATCCCTATTCTTAATTTTTCTAGCCAAGTAGAAAAAACCAAAAATGAGATGCCAAATCAAAATCCAATATTGCATATTAAAGATGTTCAATATGATATTTCCTATGCCTATCAAAGGATTTAGCAAATAAGAGTTGTTTATTGCGTCATGTTCTAAAAATAGTTCTGAAAGAGACACGTAATCAGACGCGTTTAAATTTATTTTGATCTTGTTAAGAAACACGTCTAGAAAAAGTTTGGAGATTCCATATGATTTGGGAGTACCACCTTTCCATTTTGGTAATATCTTTGTTTGGATTATTCACCAATGAAAAATAAGGAGTATCCATTTTTGGCAAGAAGAAAAAAAGGAAGAAGGGATTTTTGGGAAAATAACCAGGTAGAGGTAGTTGAAATATCGTCTTATTTTGCTGATATTCCATTTATGATGTAGTGGGCAGGCCGCCAAGGAATCTAAGAATTCAGTTAAGTACTCATATCGCATTTATCTATTGGTATAGTTTGAAGTGTTACCAAGAAAATATAAAAAGTTTTCATTTTTCAAGGCTTTGTTGAGTCTCTCCATATCATTAAATAGTATTACTTATTATTGTTAAAAGTAAAGGTAGACCATATTTGTTTCACTTAAGTCTTGATAATACATGTTATTTGTTCCTCAATAAAATAAACGTTATAAAAAACCAAAAGTTGGAGTTTACTACTAAAACTATATTAGTAGAAATATAAAAATAAACTAAAATAAAGAAAAATAAAATATATTATAAAGGCTTAAAATATATTATTTAAAGAAAATAAAATGAAAAAATAAAATTTTTGTGCAAAAAAATATTAGTAAAAAAAAATGGTCGTGAACTGAACGGGAAAGAGTTTAATTTTATTTTTTTCTATTAAGATAAAATATTATACTAATTTTTTATAAAAAAATTATATATTTTTTTATAAATTTTATTTAAAAAGTAAATAAAAACTTGCCTTTAATTAATATAATTTCAATATTTTATACTTTTTAAAATAATTGAAATATTAGAAAAAAAAATAGTACTTAATATAATAATACTAAACTACTATTAATTAAATTATTAGTGCAGGTCTTGAAATTCTGGATATAGATCACAGAGCCATTTGGCTAAGAACATTGTATTTTACATACAATTACCTGTGTGAATCAAATTATTTCACAGATAGTGCATAAATGGGGTTCTTTATGAATAATGGTTGGTTTATAAGATAATTATATTACACTAGTTTCTTTAGTTAATTTTACTTATATGTATTAGACAATTTTACTGATGTAATAATTTTATAAATGCGTTGCAAAATTAAAAAAAAAAAATGATGATCATTTTTTTACTAATATTTTTTTGCACAAAAATTTTATTTTTTCATTTTATTTTCTTTAAATAATACATTTTAAGCTTTTATAATACATCTTATTTCTTTTTATTTTATTTTTTTATTTTTCTACTAACGTAATTTTAGTAGTGTACTTCAATTTTTGGTTTTTTCAACATTTATTTTACTAAAAAACAAACAACACGTATTATCAAGATTTAAGCGCAAAAAATATAGTTCATCTTTATTATTTATAATAATAAGTATTACCTTTTAACAATATGAAGAGACTCAACGAAGCCTTAAAAAATGAAGACTTTTATTTTTCCTTAGCAACACTTCAGACTATATCAACAGACAGACGTGTTTTGAGTACTTAACTGAACTTTTAAATTCCTTGGCGGCCTGTTCACCACATCATAAATCTGGAATATCTGCAAAAATAAATGATATTTTGATTACTTCTATCTGATTGTTTTCCCAAAAATCCCTTTTTTCTTTTTTTCTCATCGCTAAATACGGATTTTCCTATTTTTTGATGGCAAATAATCCAACAAAGTTGATATTAAAACGGAAAGGTGGTACTTCCAAATCAGGTGAAATCTTTAAACTTTTCCTAGACGCGCTTCTTAACAAGATCAAAATAAGTTCAGACGCGCTTGATCATATATCTTCTTCAAAATTATTTTTAGAATAAAACTCAACCAATGGTCTTTTTTTCAATTCGCTAACCTATTTAATAGGCTTAGAGAACACCTTATTGAACACTTTTAATAAGCTACATTAGACATTGGCTTAGTGTTTTATTTTTGGTTTCTTTTACACAATTAGAGGACTGAAAAACAAGAATAAAATGGATGTGATGTTTAACAAGAATTCTTTTGTGCAAATTTTACATATAAAATTTATTTTTTCTTTTTTTCTTTTATTTCTTTTATTTTTTTTCTTTGTTTTTTTTTTTTGTTTTTCATTTTACATAGAATTTTCTTGGATAGGTCCTTTATGTTTAAACTATTGGGTGTATTGGAAGGTATAAAGCCTCTTACTTGTTTGGAATTGTATTTGTTGAGGAGGATGATCTACAATTGCTATCATGATCAATTTGAATGAAAATACTAGATTTACCATATACGTCAGTAAAAGAATTTACATTATTACCACATGATGGGCTGGAAGATCTCTTTGTATGTGTGAAGATATTTTTGCAGTTCTCTAAAATTCCTACTTCAGTAATCATATGCAGGCGATAATGGAGTTATGTGAATTAACGGTATATATTTTACTTTTGGAGGGAAAGTGGAGTTTAAAAAATGTTTTTTCTTTTTTCTTTTTCTTTGCTACAGTATAGCAGGTCTGAATCTACCAACTAAGAAAGTAAAGTATTTGCTAAGATAGTGTATTTTACCTTACACTTACTTACTGAGTGAAGTTGACTCACTGACAATGTACGCATAGAGTTCTATTATGAATGACAGGTGGTTTATTAATTCAAAAAGTAGATTAGTCTTGTTTTCATTTTTACTTAATGTATTAGTTTACTCGTATTTGATATACTTAATTAATAAATGTGCTGCAGCAAAAAAAAATTAAATTATTAGTAAATAATCTATTAATTTGGGTAAATGCTAGAAAAAGAGACCAAATGGTTAAAAAAAATTTTTTTTAAATAACAAAATGTTTTGAATTAGATAATCAAATTTGAATCTCTTTACTTAAAAACTTTTTTTGAAAAAATTTTCAATTTGATTTCTTTTCCTAGCACTCCATTTTTCCAACTAATTTTCTACATATTTTTTAAGGGATTCTTTCAATTAAAAAAGTTTTTACTTTTAAATTCTATATTAATATATATTTAAAAATTCAAAGTAATTTTTTTTTTTAACTTAGTTTTTTGATTATTAAAAACATATTTAAAAAATAATTAAAAATTTTACTAATTTTTATTTATTAGTTGTAAAATAAAAATGAGTTGTAAATAATAAACTAGTTTATACTAGATAAATCCTTAAAAAGACTTTTCTATTTATTATAATAAATTAAATTTGGTTAAACTAAAAGTTATATTATAATTATATATATTTATATATTTTTCATATTTTTAAATTATATGATAATTTTTAGTCATTTTTATTTTATTTTATAATTTTATTTTTAAAAATAAAAAAAATGATTTATATATACTTCAATTCTAAAGTAATTTTAATAAATAAATTAAATTTTTAATAAAATATACCAAAAATAAGGGAATAAAATCCTTTAACTACTACTAAACTAAGCTAAATCAGCTTAGGGAAGAAATTAACCGATAATGCTCTAGAACTTGACTGGCTATTTCTTGTAATATCATTTACTCATCCTCATTTCTTTATTTCTTTCTTTACAGAAAGTATAAACGAAAGTTAGTTTTCTTGTGTTTAAAGAATATCATTCATTTACAGTTTATATATTTATTATTTGATTATAAAATATTTAAAGCTGGTAAGAACAGTGTCAGATTCTGTTTATAAAAAAGCGCCGAGTAATAGTAATAACTGATAAATCAATGATCGGGATTGTAAAAATCCATTGTCTCAAAGGTTTATTGTAACACGAATGGCTCCTCAATCATTATTATTTTTTTTTTTTTTACCTTATTTACTTTTTTTTTACTTTTTTTTTTTATTGTGCTTATTAATTTAAAGTGAAATTTTAAAGTTGGTATTGGGTAGCTCAGCGTTAAGAAAAAAAAAACGAAACAGAGAAAAATATATAATATAACTGCGCATATTTATATAAAAAAGCAGTACAGACTAAAATTATGAGCACAACGCAAACACCACGACCGTTCTACAAATTACCAAAATCGTCGCCTGCAGAGGAAAGCCCACCAACCAACACTTCCCCCTCAGTGAATATTAATTTTAACGAAAAAATAAATAAAGAAAAATTAATACCTAAACGTTCAGCTCCACCCCCACCAGAAGTAGCGCAAAAAAACGTCCAAATGAGCGCTTCCGGTTTGAATGGTTTAAACACTAGCCCTTCAGGAAAAGATAGCCAGCGTCGTGGGACTAAGAAACCGAATAGTTTAGGCCCTCCACCGAAACCTACTCGTTCACCAAATGACCCATATCAACTAGCAAGAAGTCCTTCTGCTGGTAGTGGTCAAAAGCAAAGTTTTTCGAGTGAATCTCCTACATCACCAAAGTACTCAGCAAGTGGTTATAGTTCACTTAAGGGAGCTCCCGCCATCAACGTTCATGGTGAACCCATTCAACCTAGCCCCAATGAAAAAGACGGAAATACTAAATCCCTCAAGTTTTTTGGTAATTTTCTCTCCGGTAAATATTGTTTTCTTTGTTTTCTTTCTTCGTGTGACTAAAATCAGTTTCTTTTAAATTAAGCTGAAAAATTTTAAATTACTCGTAATTAACTTAATAGTATAAAAAGTCTAAATATTCAAATTAAATACTTTATTTAAATTAAAAAAAGTAATTCTTAATTAAAATATTTTACATATTTTTAAACAGATATTCTTGGACCAAAAAAGAGAGTAGAGATTTCGTCACCATATGATCCAGTACATTTAACTCACGTCGGTTTCAATCAAGAAACTGGAGAATTTACAGTGGGTTTTCAGATCCATTTTTTAAAATGTTTGTTATGAAATAATTGATTCTAAATTTTATGAATCATCTAGGGTTTACCAAAAGAATGGCAACAATTATTACAAGAATCTGGCATTTCAAAACAAGACCAACAAGCACATCCACAAGTATGCTTGCTTGATTCTTAGTAGCTTTGTTTTAATTCAATTTATTCAATTTATTTCTCATTATTTTATATATTTATATTTTTTTATAGGCAGTATTGGACATTGTAGCGTTTTACCAAGATACAGCAGGTGGTAAAAATCCACATGCAATTTGGGAGAAATTTAATAATGCAAAAATTGCAAATAAGACATCCCCGTCCATTACTCCTACTTCACCAAAACAGGTGGATAAACTGTTCGAGAATCCCGTGAGTATCAAATATTTACGATTTTTGATAGTTTTGCATAAATTAACTATATGGTGAACAAATAAAATAATATTTGGGCAGGATTATCATATAAGGATGAAATTTATTTATATTTCGTTTTCGAATTAGAGAACTGCACCTGTTCCGCCAGATACGAAGAAAAAACCACCGCCTCCGGCTGTCCCTGCAAGGCCAATGAATCCAACAGTATGTTTTAATAATATTCAACTACAGATAAGAATGCTTCTATATTTGGAAGGAAGAGAGTTCAAAACGGAGAATATTTCGCATTGGCACTGTTTAATTATATTTTGTAATTACGTATATAGGGTCAAAAAAATTACAACAAACCAAAACCGAATAATTCTCCGCCAAAACCATCGCGTAGCAGTAAGTATTTTATTATACATTGATGTAATCATTTAAAATATAATATATTTATTTAAAATATGTAATATTAGACACAACTGAGCCTCCAAGACTTCCGCCAATAACACCGTTACCTCCACTTGAAAGTAAGACTTTACCGCATCCCCCACCAAAACCCAAGCCACCTCGCCATAACCAGAACAATCAAGGTGGTCCAACGAACCCTTCAGCGTCAAAACCACAATCACCATCATCCAGTCCTGGTCAAGGACCGAAGGGACCTCCACAACAACAAGGCAGCCAAAGGCGTCCTCCTCCACGTAATAAGCAACCTAAAGATTCTGGAAATATAATCGATAGATTGAATGCCATTTGTAGTGAAGGAAATCCAGAACACTTTTATACTAATTTGGTCAAAATTGGTCAGGGGTATGTAAATTATTTAATTCTTAATTATGTTGTTATAGTTGATTAATTTATGTAATTGGTTATGCACTTTTGTTTATTCCTTTAGTGCTTCAGGTGGTGTATACACTGCTTACCAAAAAGGTACAAATGTATCAGTCGCTATTAAGAGAATGAACCTTGAACAACAGCCAAAAAAGGATCTTATCATAAATGAAATTTTGGTAATGAGAGAATCAAAACATAAAAATATCGTAAATTTTATTGATAGTTATCTTTTTGCTGGTGAACTTTGGGTAATTATGGAATACATGGAGGGTGGTAGTTTGACAGATGTAGTAACAACTAATATTATGTCTGAGGGTCAAATTGCAAGAGTTTGTATAGAGGTAATTAACAATTATTATTTATTTCATATTTATATATTATATTTCATTTTCATTTTTTAAATTTTATTATTGTCTTTATAGACATTGAAAGGGTTAAATCATTTACACGAAAAAGGTGTCATTCACAGAGACATCAAGAGTGATAATGTACTATTATCATTGCAAGGAGATATCAAATTGAGTATGTTAAGGAACTTTGATTTTTTGTCAATAGTTTTTTTTTTTGATTTCTGGTTAATTCAATTTTAACTTTTTAAATTTTCACATTCGAAGCCGATTTTGGTTTTTGCGCACAAATCAATGAACATCACAACAAACGTACAACGATGGTTGGTACACCATATTGGATGGCCCCAGAAGTTGTAACACGCAAAGAATACGGTCCTAAGGTTGATATATGGTCATTAGGTATTATGGCTATTGAGATGATAGAAGGAGAGCCACCGTATTTAAACGAGAATCCTTTAAGAGTTTGTATTATGAATTATTTATTTTTTTTTTTTCCTGAAAATTGTCTGATAAGATATTAGTAATAATAATTTTTATTTTTTTATTTTATTTGATAGGCTTTATATTTAATTGCAACGAATGGTACACCACAATTGCAAAATCCTAGTGGTATATCACAACAGTTTAGATTATTTTTAAATGAGTGTTTAGAGGTTGATACAGAAAGGAGACCAACAGCAGCTGAACTTTATGATGAAATAGATGATGGTAATAAAACTATAGTTAAATGTCATCGTTTCTTAGAAAAAGCTGATCATCAAGGTACACTCGTACCTTTAATTAAAGCTGCACGGGATAATTCAAGGAAATAAATTTTTTTTTAAAAAAAATTCACGTATAATGTTTTAGCGAATTGGAGTATCTGGTAACAATATTAAAAAAAGAAAAAACTTGGAGTATATAGCTTCAATCAATAATTTGTCGTTTATTTGTATTTTTCATTATTTGTATTTATTATTAGTATTTATTTATGAACATTTTATACGACTTATTTTATTTTAGTTATTTATTATTTAGGATCTCAAGGCGGGTTTAATTCTTGTTGAAAGTTTATTAAATGATTTTCAACTCCCCGTCTATTCACCACAACATATCTGTGATATATATCACTCCATTGATTAATTATTATTTGTCATCATAGATTTTTTTATGCTTGCGTGTTTCTTGTTTTATTTGTAGATTTATTATATATATATTTATTTATTTTAAAAACTCGTTCATTTCATTTAAAAATTCCTGTGAAAAGTCAAAACTAAAACGTGCTCAATTTTTGTAATATTACTTATTAATTTATTATATAAATATTTACATGTGTCATTTGTAAAAGGATAGAATCAATGAAGATTTGACGTTACAAAGCACGCTGAAAAAGGATAATTAAACTTTCTCCGAATTTCAAGAACAAGGATAAAATTTATTTTGGAATTTGGATTTATAAATTTTTTTCTTGTGCAATGTAAAAATAACAAAGAATTTTTAGAATCATTGTTTTTAAGTCATATTTTGTGTCTATATTTACTAAGAATTGAATCATGTGATTGAAAGTGATTAACTTGTAAATTTTGGCCAGCATAAAATTTGGTCAACTTCTAATTGCACGTGTCATTTATGTCGAAGTTGTAAAAAGTTGCAACCGTTGTTTTAAAAATTTGGTTAGCTGGAAAATTTCCGAAGTAGTGGGTCAAGTGGGCAGTCACGCGATCTAATATTCATTTAGAGTAATTTTTCTTTTTGGAGGGTTTTATAACTTCTTGATTTAGATCTTAGTTCATTTGTCGCGATGAAAAACACTAATTATTATGAAGTTCTCGGTGTCGAAACGATCGCTTCTGAAGGTGAAATCAAAAAGGTAAAAAATTTCAACAAGCTCCAATGAAAAATGTAATACCTTTATCTAATAATGTGTACATTTTACTTGCGTACTTATAGGCATACCGCAAGTTAGTAAGTTAAAAGAAGCAGATCTTACCGTTCTGGCTGTTTGTTGTAAATAGAAGGATGTTAACGTAGTCTATTGTGGAGAGTTTTTTTATTTATTTTCTATTGCATTCTACAAATAAAAAAAAAAATTTTTTTTTGTATCCTTATTTGAATAATGAGCTATCTATTTTTTACTATCTGGAATTGCATTATTTAAACACGTGTCTTTAGCTCCGTATTTATTCGAGTGTATCACATTATTTATGTTATTATTTACTCAATGTCTTTATAGGCGATGAAATATCATCCCGACAAAAATCCTGATAATGAAGCATCAGAGAAATTTAAAGAAATTAGCCATGCATATTATGTTTTGAGCGATCCAGAGAAACGGTAATTAATCATTGGAAATTCGGATTTTGAAAACGCGTCAATTTGCTGACTAATCAATTCTTTTAGTGAATTATATGATCGATTTGGTGAAGAGGGATTATCTGGTGGCGGCGGTACCAATATGTCAGCTGAAGAATTATTTGCTAGTTTCTTTAGTTTTGGTGGAATGGGAGGTTAGTGTAAGCTGCTTTTGAGTCTTAATACAACATTTGAAAATATTATCGCCAATTATGATATCCATAAATCAATGAATATACTTAGGTGGTGGACCTTCTAGACAAAGGCGCGGAGAAGATATCGTTAAGCCTTTCCCCGTTACATTGGAAGATCTTTATAATGGAAAAACTACCAAAATTTCTTTGCAAAAAGATGTTGTATGCCCTTCATGTCACGGGTATATAAATTTTTTTTTCGGGATTATTACGGTATTTAATTCGACTTGGGACTAATGCTCGATATTTTGAACATTTGTATAGAAAGGGTAGTAAATCTGGTGCCACTAGTAAATGTACCAGCTGTGAAGGTCGTGGAATAAAAGTCGCTATGCGACAAATTGGTCCAGGCATGATTCAAAGGATAAACACAGTTTGTACTTCTTGTATGTATTAATACTATATTTCCAACTGATTTTACAAAACATTTCTACCGCTAAGGCACAAATTACCTACTTTTCAAGGTGATGGTGCAGGGGAAGTAATCAAAGGAAATAAGTGCAAAAAATGTAAAGGCGCGAAGACTCTAGAAGAAAAGAAAAAATTAGACATCTTTATCGAGAAAGGTATGCAAAATAACCAGAGAATTGTTATGCAAGGTGAAGCTGATCAAGAGGTACTTATACAAAATTTTTGGATCAATTTTTTTGTTAAACTATTGGATAATATATATAATTTATTATTATCATTTGTTTGTATTAATATAATAGCCTGGTGTTGAGACAGGAGATGTAATTCTTGTTCTTAAACAAAAGCCTCATGAAAGATTTGAGCGACAAGATAATGATTTACTAACAGAAGTTAGTATCTCCATTACCGAAGCACTATGCGGGTTTTCGAAGGTTCTTGTTAAACATCTAGATGGACGTGGATTGGTTATAAATCATCCTGCTGGTGAAGTGATAAAGCCTGGTGCTGTAAAATGCATAGTTAGCGAAGGTATGCCACAATATAAACGGTCGTCTGACAAAGGTAATTTGTACGTTAGGTTCAATATAGAATTCCCACCTGACATGTGGATAACTCCGGACAAAATTAAGGTACATTGTTTTAAATTTAGTTTGTTTTACACTATATACTTATAATTTTATGCATTGAAACAGAAATTGGAGGCTCTTCTACCAAGCAGAAAGGTTGAAGATCCTTCAACTCATCCGGAAATCCTCGATGAAGTACACTTGACTGAAGGGGACTTTAGCGAGGTAAAATAATCAATTTTTTTTTTTGATTCCCTTTTTTTTGTATTTTGGCCAATAAATGGTTTCTCTACTGTATCAGTATGGTAACAAGAAAGCACGAAGTGGAAACGTATGGGAAGAAGATGACGACGACGACGACGACGAAGATCATCCTTTGGGATGCACTCCACAATAAACATATTAACTGGAGGTTAATTACATGAACTTTGGGTTTTCCTTCTATTGCAGTATATTATGGCATTAGAGGGTAATTTTCTATCTTTACGATTATCACTCATTAGAAAATGATGTTAAATAGCAATTGAATTTTTTTCTATTTTATTTGTTTCATTGCCTTCTTTTGCTTTCTCTTCTATGGCATAGAAGTTTTACATTCGGGACATTAATGGCATTTTAGATTTTAATATTTTCATTATGCAAAGGGCAAAAATAAATCATTAATATTTGCAATGATTTTAGAGAACTTATCAGGGGAAAGAAATGCCTTATTATATAATATTTACAATTTGTATGAAATTTAAATTAAAAAAAAAAAAATTTTTAGCTATTCAGAATCTTTTTTGTATAAATAGAAGTGTTATTTTATATTAATTAAAGCAGTTGTCTATTAAACAGATCGACTCGCCGTTGTTTTTATCCAATAAGGTACAAGATTGGATCACATGACTAAGTGTAATGGGGTTTATTGAAGCGTGGCGCAGCATATACTAATTTTCATGACTTTGCACCTGTACAGTACAAGTACTATACAAAAATAGGTTTGGAAAACGCTATTAATATATACTTGTCATTATCATAAAAGAAACCTCCAAAATGGAGAAATTTTGCGCTGAAATTATACGTAGAGCTACTCATCAAACACTTGCAGCTGCAGGCTTTGAAAAAAGTTCAAGAATTAGCGGAGATGTTCTCGCTGATGTTTTTAAAGAGTATTTGATGTTTTTAGGAAAATCTGCTCAAGAAGCTGCAACAAATGCTGGTAGGACTAAGGTAAATACTGCAGACGTCTTGATAGCATTTGAAGATCTTGGTATAAACCTGGAAGAGTTGAAGGAATGGACAAAAACTGAAGGAAAAGTTCTCGGAGGTTACGCTGGACGAAAACCGACTGTTTTAAAAGGTATTACATAAATTAGTAATAATTATTATTGAGAGCATTTTTTATAAATCATACTCATTTATTAACAGAATTATTAAGAAGTGGACTTCCTAATGAAATGGATGATATTGATTTACCAATAGTTGAAACGATAGAAAAAGATAAAATCAAACAAAATGGTCAGAATTCAAAAAAAGACGATATAGTTCAAGAAATTCACATCAAAAAACAATCACTAAAAAAGTTAGAGAATAATAAAATTGAAAACAATATGAAAGAAGTAGAAGATAATATGAGTATAGATATTGAAGAAACATTGTCACAGAATCATTCCGAAAATAATAATGATACCGAAAATGTATCCTTGTCTACGGCCGAGGATAAATCTTCATATTCTCTTTCTGGTCAGACAACACCAAAAGATGATTGGAAAGTTACTAATACAAATGGTGAAATTACAAAAGAACGTATAGAATCAAGTAGTTCAATGCAAATTGATTCAATAGAAAAATGTTCCAAACAAACAACAGATTATTACAGTCGGTTGTTATCGCTTTCAAAAAAAAGACCTTCCTATATTCCTGAATGGCTTCCACCACTACCTGAAGTTAAATCACGCGAAGACAATGAACCTATGATTGAAGTTAAAAAGGTTGAAGCCGAAGAAAAAACAAAGGAATTAAGTGGATTAACTGAATCAACAATAACAGAGAATGAAAAACCTTTCGATAATATGATAACTAGCCAAGAAAGTATACCGGAGATTCAAGAATCAAATAATGTAACTTCCGATTCAAATGTTCAAGTAAAGCCTTCAAAACAAAAACTTAAACGTCCACTTGCATATACTATGCTTGACGAATCATTTGAGAAAGCATTCATAAGCGAATCCGTACTTGGAGAATCGATATCCGATTCCCCAAGAAAAAGGCGTAAAATTGTTGAATTTGATAATTTGCTTTCATTTGAAGATCCTCTGTTTAGTGAGCCCGAAATTCCTATAATGGATGACAAAAATACAAGAGATTTAGTGGAGTCTTATGGTTATCCGTTGCGATTAAATGAAACGCCAATACAAAAACATCGGTCTGTCGAGTTATCATCAAAAATTAATGCTGATGTTAATTTGAAGATGCCTGTGCAAATTATTGATACCATATTAACAGAAGTGAAACCTTCTAAGCCTTTACAAATAAAATCTCCGGTATCACATAAAGGCAAGGAAAAGATGATACCGGAGATTATCGATTTCCAAGAGCCAGAACCGTCTACAGAATCTTCAAAGGCACCTAAAAAGAAGGAACCAAAGAATATTAAAGCTAAAAAATCAACATACAAAGGTACAACTACAAAGTCTAGTGTTCCCGAGAAAACTTCGGAGTCTAATCGTCCTAAACTGACATTACGTATAAAATCAGCAACTACACCGTCCGATCCTGAACCATCTGAAGTTATTAATTGTATTTGTGAACCTCCAAATAATACATTAGATGATGGGAAATTTATGGTATCTTGTGATAATTGTCAAGAATGGTTTCATGGAGTTTGTACTGGTTTTGGACCTCATCGTGTTGAAGTTGGCACTTGGTTCTGTCCGAGATGTCGTGATCGTAGTATATCATGAATGAAACTTTCCTTTTATGCTTGTCCCAAGCTGTGTAATCTATTTTTTATTATTATTATTTTTAATTCTTTTTTTTTTGCCTTTTTATTTGCTTTCGTGTATATTAACGACTAAAATATCAAAAGAAAAAGCAAATATTTGGAAATTGCAATTTTTTTTCCATCGAATCATGAGAACCTGTATTTTCTTGGTACTAATTAATAAATGTTAATTGTTATCGTAACTTGCAAAAATATATGACGAAATAATTCCTACTTAAAGTATAGATATGCAATAAATTCGTGAAATAAAAAATTTCTGTATTATGATTAGTGACTACATCGAAAGGTATTCACCATATGTTTATTATAAAATTAATAAATAGCTTATATTTAAATACAAACTTGAACCACTATAAACTTCTTTGTAATTACCGTATTTTGCGGGCCACAGTACCCTACAAACTATTTCATACCCGGACGGATGGATTGTAATACATAATTGTCCGGAGCGAATGCGAAGGACACTGTATGTACATGCATTGAGTAAAATGAATCGATCACGTGAGTTTCTCTGTCCCCTCCCGTGACATCATCAAATACGCGGCACTTAAATTTTAAACAAGATAAAAAATAAATTTGTGATACATTGATAAACAAGATGAGTGCAAACAATGAAAATTAAAAATTTTTTTCGCTCCGGACTCACAACGATTTCCGTTTCCTAGTAGGTAACACTAAGCATTGCTAAGTAAACCTACTATTTCCTGCATGTAGGGATTGGAATCGATTTTGCAATAATCGAAATTATTGAAAATCGATAAGAATCGATTTTAAATCGATTATCGAATAAAAATCGAATCCATTATATTGGTTGTAATTTTGGCAAAGTTTGTAGTATCAGTGCAAATTACAAGCAATGTGACTCTTAGATAACCTAAAGAATATAAAAAAATTATGTTTATAATGAGCTAAATAAATTTCAACTCTGGCCGGCATTACGAATTTGGCCCAAATTATGTTGATTTATAATTTAAATGTGAAATTTTTTTTTGACAAATAAATACAATAGATTATTGCATTAACAAATATAAAAATAGGTAGGGATTGGAATTTCTGCCAAAATCGATTTTATTGAAAATCAATTTTAAATCGATTATCGAATAAAAATCAAATATATTATGTTGGTAATTTTGGCCAAGTTCATCATATCGGTGCAAATTACAAGCAATATGACTCTTAGATAAGTAGTTTAGCCTAAAAGAATGTAAACAAATTATGTTTATAATGAGTCAATTCTAGCCGGCATTGAAATTCGATTAATCATGATTAATCGATTTAGAATCGATTTGCAAAATAGAAATCGATTCCAATTCCTACCTGCATGATCTCTGGAGAGAATCAAGGTTCCATCAAGCAATGCCCAGAGAAAGATTCCCTGAGCGCTATTTTCATTTCAATCCATTACAGTTCTACAAGTTCGGCAATTATACACCTCAAACCCTCCAATTTTTGAATTTTTCCATACCAGCTACAAGTTTTAGAGGTATAGACTTCGTTTTGGATAATAATATAAACTCCAAATTCTTCTGCTTTGACTACTAGATGTTGGCAAAATCAATAATGTGTCCAGCCAAGCATTTTTTTAACTGGTTATACCTAATACTTCAAAAGGAGGGATAATAATAGCATCAAATTTATAAATAAAGAATGCAATTGCTTTTCTGTAAATTTCATTTTGTAAAGGAATAATTTTTTACCGCATTCAAAAAATAGCATTATTGACCCTTTTTATCTTCTTTTTCTTACGCTTTGAAGTTGATATAATTAATTAATCTTTTTTTGAAATAAGATTATCCATATATATGCATAGATAAACAATCCAGCTAATATCATATTCACCAATTTTACCTACACCTTTTGTTAGAGAGTACCATGTGAATAGTATCCTAACTTCTGGATCAATAGAGACTGTATGAATAGAACTGTCCGCTTGAATTTTGCAGAGCTGTTTTTGAGTTTTATAGACCTATGCAAGTTTCCATTCATTTGTTTGACAAAAATAAGTAAGTTTGTTATCACATGAAACCTTATGGGGAATAGGCCATTTGTTATTTTTATATTTTTTTTAAAAATGTAGAGAATACAAAATACGTTGATTACTGTTAAATATTGTGTTAAGCTTATAATGATGTGAAGTATATATTGATGGAGTGTGCAAGTAGGTAATGTAAAAATATTTCCATATTGAAGATGAAAAATTTTAAGCTTGAATGGTAATGGTTTATCACAGATCTTTGTAAGTTCAAAATGATAGAAAATTAATAGATTCACCTTGTACATGTTTAGTATTTCACTTAATAACCTTACTTCTAGCAGTTAAATACTTTATCTATTGCTTTATTAGTTATATTGGCAAGTACAATATTTAGTATTTTGCGTAATAGCATTCCTAAACAAACTACAGTTCTTATAAATTTTCTTTCATCCCAAATAGCTGAATTGATTAGTTTTTTATTATTTACTTTGTCAACATTTTTTTCAGCTCAGATATCATTAAATAAAAAAAGTTTTTATTGATGATTCATAGATTTTATATATATCTTTTTTTTGATGTCATCTTCCTTTATAAAATAACATCTTTTACTTCACTTTACTATAAAATTATAAGCAAACTTCACCAATTCCATCCAACATTTCAATAATTATTTCTGAGAATAATTAGAATATACTTTTACTAGTAGTGTACAATTGAGAGTTCTTTCAAGTGTTGTCATTTGATGTGTACTCTTGTTGCACTGGCTTTTCTCTTCTTGCTTATTTCATCTGTTTTGACACTCTTATCTATGCAGAGCAGCTTTTTTTCCTTGCATTTAACAGATAAAGACAGTGTTAATTGTAAGGATATTCTGAAAAAATTCATATTCATTGGAGATCGCATCATTGAAGAGAACCATGATTTTTGTTGTATGGAAAGAGAAAGCAAGTACTGGATGAGATCAAAAGCAAACTGGCAGAGTCAATCATGGTGGGTAATTACAATTTTCAAGGCTACTCTTCAACTTGACTATTCCAATAAGATCTTAAGTCCTGATCATTTGAAGTTGTCACCCAAATTGAGTTCAAGGTCTTCTTTTTGCTTGACACTAGAGACCTGAGCATAGAGGAATCCATTTTTGGTAATGGTGATAGTGGTAGCAGCAGTGGTAATGGTAATGGTATTGGTATTAGTATTATTGTTATTGTTATTATTAGCATTTTGAAAAGTTAATTCTGAAAAAATGCAAAAAATATTGTAAAGGCAAATACTAGAAGGAGACGTTTTAGCAGTAATTTTTCCTTATTTTAACCAATGACACAAGGTGTCTGATGAGATTTCAAGTTTCTTAGTTGCTTGATATGCAAATAAATACATGAGAGGAAAGATGTAGTTTATGATTTTTGATTTTGAATCTTATATAATTTCATTGAAAAGCATTACTAAGCAATTATCACAACTGTATTACTAAGGGGTAGAGGGAAGACAACTGATAGTTACACAATAATAAATTCAATTGATAAAACTGTTCTACATATAAAATTCATATATGTTATTATAAAAATGCAGTAATCCATAAACAATATACTTGCAATTAAAAAATTTACTAAGTAAACGTGACATCTTTAAAATATGATGCTTATTAGATCTGTTTGAATACATATAAGTTCTTTGAATTATCAGCGCACTTTTTCAAGAAGAAAAAAACTTTATTGGTAATTTTTTTTTAACTATTATGGTAAAAAAGCAAAATTTAAGTCTCTTTAAATGAAATATTTATTAATCTAACTCTTTATACACCTTTAGAAGCGTGTATTAAGTAACTGCATTAACTTTTAAGTATTAAAAAAAATTAAGCATCCCGAAGCTTTTCAAGAGCTATATCATCTTCAACCAGAATTTAATGAAAAACTGGTTTATTTTTTTTACAGAAAAATACAATATAGAGAGAAAAACTTAATTTATGATAAATCAGATAAAACTTTTTATGTTTTTGATAAAAAAACTGATGAAAAATTTAATACTTTTACTTCTTGGATCAAATTTCTTAAAATTAAAAAAGTATTTAGCAGTGAATGCTCAGCACTTGTTACAATCCTTTTTGAACCAAATTCATCTAGTTCTAATTTAGCTTCAATATTAAAAACAAATCAAATTCTATATTAGAAAAATTATAATTCAGCAAATATAATAGAAGTTATATCATTGATAAAATCATTTATAATTTCAAAGCAAAAATTTCTTAATGTAGTTATAAAAAAATCATTGATGAAGTTAATGTTTTATTTTTTTGGAAAAGAACAGAAAGTAAAAAAGCATTTAATTATTAAATGTTAGGAAAACTTAATCTTTTACAAACTATATGTATTGGAAAAGGGTATCAAAAAAATAAATGAAATAGAAACAGGAGTTGCAGCTGAAAGAACTTTTTCAGAGAAGAGAAAACCATTTGCTATATATCTACAGCAAAAATATATGTAGGACAAAAAACTGAAGGTATTGATTTTAATTATCTTTTATTTTAATTTATAATTTATATATCAATTTAAAAATATCTTCTATATTTTTAGGATTTGAAAAAGTAGTTCAACTTTGAGGAATTCATTTTGTAAGAAATCAAAAAAATTCCAATATTATTTATGAATCCTTTGCAACCTTAGAGAACTAAAATCAACTTCATGAAGCCTATAGAAGAATAAACTGTTATTTGTTAGTAACAGAAATGAATTTATGTAAAAATTGTTAAAAATTAAAAGACACATTAATAAAAATCAAAAATCAAAATCTTGTGAATGGTTTACCTATCAAAATTACATCACTAAATTTGAAAAGTACTGAACAGCTATATTAAGCATGAGTAATGAAACTAAAACTTCCCAAAACTCTTTCAGTTTCAGTATATACGAAACAGAGTTTTAGAAATGCATTTATTTTTCTAATTCCTAAATCCTGATCCCGAAACTGAAATATGCCCAAAATTTATTATTAGTTTTCATTAATAAATTAATTTTATTACACTATTATGTATTAATATTGCAATTAGTGATAGAATTTTTGGCAGTTACAATACAAGGATGCAAAATCAAACAAAATCTTAAAAAATGAATATGATTATTGAATATGTAATTTTGCTAATACAGTTGTATAAGCAATTTAATTAGGTAATTTTAGTTTCAGCATATCGGAATAAGTTTCAGAATATCAGAAGTATACATGGCCTGGTAATTCCTTGGCCAAAAACGTAATTCGTAATTCGTAATACGTAAATAATTACGTA